>RJWM01026906.1:0-27637 GCA_004363535.1 Dasyprocta punctata | reverse complement strand
ATACAGTGAAAATTACATTACTCTAAAGAAGGAAATCGAAGAAGATTTCAGAAAATGGAAAGATATTCCCTGTTCATGGATAGGAAGAACAAACATTGTGAAAATGGCCATTCTCCCAAAATTATTATACAGATTCAATGTAATCCCAATCAAAATACCACTTGCCTACCTCACAGAGCTAGAGAAAGCATTCCTGAAATTCATCTGGAACCAGAAAAGACCTAGAATAGCAAAGGCAATTCTGGGCAACAAAGGGAAGGCAGGAGGCATCATAATCCCCGACTTGAAATTATACTACAAAGCTACTGTGATAAAATCAGCACGATACTGGAATCAAAACAGACCTGAAGATCAATGGAATAGATTAGAAGATACAGCCACAACTACAAACACACTTAGCCACCTCATCTTTGACAAAGGGGCCAAACATGTACATTGGAAGAAAGACGGCCTCTTTAACAAATGGTGCTGGAAAAAACTGGCTTTCTATATCCCGTAAACTAAAACTAGATCCATGCCTATCACCATGCACTAAAATAAAGTCAAAATGGATCAAAGATCTGAATATAAAAACAGAGACACTAAACTTACTAAAAAACAGAGTAGGCAAAAATCTTGATGCCATAGGAGTAGGCAGAGAGTTCATGAACAAAAATGAAATTGCATGGGAAACACTTCCCAGAATCAACAACTGGGATCTCATCTTACTAAAAAGTTTTTGCATGTCAAAGGAAATCTCCAACAGAGTGAAAAGAAAACCCATGAACTGGGAAGTATCTTAGCCAATTGTCCATCAGACAAAGGACTTCTATCTAAAACATATAAAGAATTAAAACAAATCAGGCCCCTAAAATTCAAGGACCCAATCCAAAAATGGGCATCTGAGATGAATACACACTTCTTAGAGAAAGAAATACAAATGGCGAATAAATATATGAAAAAATGTTGAACATCAATGGTCATTTGGGAAATGCAAATTAAAACAATGTTGAGATTCCATCTCACTCCAGAAAGAATGGCCAAGATTCAAAAATCAACCAACAACAAATGCTGGAGGGGCTGTGGAGATAAAGGAACTCTTCTCCACTTTTGGTGGGAGTGTAGACTGGTGCAGCCACTGTGGAAATCAGTGTGGAGATTCCTCAAGAAGCTAGGATTAGAGATCCCATTCAACCCACCTATCCCACTTCTGGGCATTTTCCCAGAAGAATTAAAAACATCATACCATAGTGATATCTGTGCACCCATGTTTATAGCAACCCAATTTGTAATAGCCAGATTTTGGAAACAACCCAAGTGCCCATCAATCAAAGAATGGGTAAAAAAGATGTGGTATTTTTATACAATGGAGTACTATCGGCTATTAAGAAAGATTGTATTGAGACTTTTGTAAGTAAATGGTCATGACTTGAGACCATACTCATAAGTGAGATAAATCAAACCCACATGTGTAAATACCATATTGTCTCCCTAATGTAAGAAGTGGAAAAGTATATATAATCCAAAATCTATAATAAAAACTATGTAAGGATTAAAAACGGCTCGAAGAACAAAAGTAATTGGGAAGGGAAAAGGCGGAAAGAGAAAAGGGAAAAGGAAAAGATATAAACCTGTATATATGTATATGTAAGATAACTAAAATGAACACACTGCTGAATGTATTCGTTATTGAGAAAGAACAATTAATACTCGTATGATTAGATCAGTTTTACATGTCTATATCTGTGAATGTAAGTAACCATTTTAAAGATAACGATACATAATATTGCAACCATTGTCAAGTTTCTATCATCCGGTTTTGTAAACAGGCAATGTTACTGTTGTGCATTTACTCTACTCGTTTGTTTGTCTCTTTTGCTTGTTGTCTTTGTTATGTATGTCTTTTTTTCTTCACTTAAATAAAAAAAAATCTAAAAAAAAAGATCCTGACAATTTGTCATGCAGCCTTACGAAATGAATATAATTACTAAATGTATAGAGGTTTCTTGTGAGCATAATTTTCATTTGCCTTGTATAGATACTTAAGCCTTTTATCACTATATTATATTCGAAGAGTGTCTTTAACCTTATAAAAAACTGACACACAAAATTTTCAAGAAGTTTCACTCTTTTACATTTCTAAGTTTTGTAAGAGTCTTAGTTTCTCCCCTTACTTTCCAATACTTGTTATATTAGTCATTTTAACTTTAGACACTGTGATTTAAATTTGCAACCTTGTGATGACTAATGATGTTAAACATCTTTTTTTTTTTTTTTTTTTGTGGCACCGGGGATTGAACTCACAACTTTGCACCTACCAGGGCAGGTGCTTAAGCCAAACTCCCAGCCCTGGTTTTTTTGAGGCAGGGTTGCACTATGTAGCTCAGGCCAGCCTTGCGCTGTTGTTGTAGCCCAAGCCAGCCTCGAACTCACAACGCTCCTCCTACCTCAGCCTCCCGAGTGCTGGGATTAAAGGCGTGCACCACCACGCCCGGCTTGTTAAACATCTTTTCATGTGCTTATATTTGCGTATCTTCTATGGTTAAATATTTAATCAAATGTATGCTTCATTTTTTAAAAAATTAGTTTGTCTTCTTAATGCGGATCTGAAATTTCTTTATGTTTTCAGAATGCAGGTCCTTTGTCAGATGAAGTATTGTCTCTGTTCTTGACTCTCTTTTTCATTTTCTTGGCATTATCTTGCAAAGAGCTAGTTTTCAGTTTTGGTTACATTCATTTATCTTTTTCTTTTATAGCTCATGCTTTCTTACCGTTATTTTTTTTTCTTTTATCTTAAGTAACCTTGTTTAACCCAAGGCCATGGAGATTTTCTGTTACATATTCTTCTGGAGTATAGATATAGGTCTAGATTTTGATATTAGTTTTTTATTTTTGTATGGATGGGAGATGACTGATTGATTTTCTTCTGCCATTGCTTACCCACTAGTTTGAATAATCAAGTATTAGTCAGTCTTTCCTTCCTACAAGCCCCTTGGTTCATCTCTGGGCATGACAAGCAAGCAGTAAGGAGCAGTGCATCCTTTTCAACATTGTTTTTGAAAAAGTCAGCTGCTCATTGAGAGAAAGAAAATAAAACATTGCTTATTAAGTTACTCCAATTACATCATGTGCTTACCATCACACGCTTGTCCTGTTTTCCTCAAATTTTCTCTTAACCTTACTCCTACTAGCCCTTGCCATCCAAAAAAAAAAAAAAAAAAAAGCCATTTTTTGGTTTTTGTTGTTCTGATTTTGAGGTGCTTATGACAATTGACAATGCTTTAGAAAAAGACACATATTTGCTACACTGACAGTTCTGGCCAACTCTCCAACCTCTCAACCAATGTGTAAGACATGAGAATAAAGCTGCAATGAATCTGCCAGATCTGCCTATCTTTCCGAGAAATACCTGTGCATGACTACTGATGATGTCACTGACATCGCATAGGATAACAAAGACACTCAGGTTAGCTCTGCCCAAATCCCTAACCCACAAAGTTGTAAGATTTAATAAAATGAGTTTTGCTCTAATTAAGTTTTCATGTAATGCATTACATGGCAATTGGTAGATAAGTGAACTGTTCATCAACAGTTTAAAGATATGGAATGACCCAATCAAATTTGTATGGTAGAATCATCAGTAAAGCTGTGTAGTGAACAGTAAATTAGGAATCCCAGAAGCCAGGAAGAAAGAATTTTATTAAGAAGAGATAAAAGAATCCTGAAACTAAAGTTGTGGCATTGAATTTTGTTCATGTATCTTTATATATTATTCCAGAAGCCAGGAAGAAAGAATTTTATTAAGAAGAGATAAAAGAATCCTGAAACTAAAGTTGTGGCATTGAATTTTGTTCATGTATCTTTATATATTATTCACAAAAAGAATATCTGGTTAAAAGAGGCAAAATGGCTTAAAGCTTTTGCTAGATGTTGCCAAATTGCCTACAAGGAAAATGCTATCAGTTTGTTCTTTTAGTGCCTCCTGGACAATCTCAATAATTTACCATTTAAAAAATCTGATTTCCAGCCAGTTTCACATGGAAAATTAACATTTAATTTTAAAGAACATTGTATTGGTTATTATTTATATTTACCTTAATTTTTTTGTTTGTTAATATTTCATATGCTCAGGCTTGTTCATATATTTTCCTTTTTGGAGGAGTGGCACATTCTGGGCTGTTTTCCCAGTTGAATTTATGTGCTTGTAGCAAAATTTTATCTGATATCTTTTAAGCAAATGTTTTATTAGTATCCTGTCTTTTATTTCTGTTCAGGATTTTTAAACTATAGCTTCTATTGTTAACTAGTGAACTTTATTTTCATTTTTCCTTTAAGAAATCTTTCATTATTTATGTCTTAAATTCTTGTTTCTCTCCTACTTATGACCCAAAAAATATTTCTTTATATGTTTGTATGATTTGTACAGATTCTCTTTTCTTCTTTTTTTTCTTTTTTTCTCTTTTCTCTTCTCTTTTCTTTGGTTGTTATTTATTTGATTTTAGTTAGGAGTCATTTTTTGTTTTGATTTGATTTGTTTTGGGGGATTCAATTCTACATTCCATTAAAATTAGTTTTGTTCTATAGAATGAATATCTAAATTATTTTTTGGCAAGTGGACAACCATTATAACCATGCTTCCTTTCTAATTTCAATACCATAAATATTCCCTATTTTAGTCTTTCCCATTCTCTCTTCTCTCCCTCCTTCTCTTTTCTTCCCTTCTCTACCCTTCCCCTCTCTTTCTTCCCTTCCTTCCTTTCTTCCCTCTTTCCTTCCTTACTATTTTTCATTCTTTCCTGCTTTCTTTTCTTTTGGAAAAGGGCTTACTAGGCTTGAATCTAGAGCATGATGCTGAGTGGAAGTGTTGATAGAAGACATTCTAACATTGTCCTCAACATATTTTTTATTTTAAAGCAGGAAAAACAAAATAAAACAAAACAAAAAACCAAGAAAAATAAGAAACAAAAGAGATAAATAAATAACAATAGCAAAAAACCCAAAGCAGTAACAATATAGGCTTTCAAAGCAAGTGGTAGAAACTTAATAAAGGTTGCTATGTTGTATAACTGAAAAGAGTTACTCAGATTCCCAGACATAGACATGCAAAATTGATCTCATCCTATGAGTGTAAACTATTTTGGTCCAAGAACTAATAGAATTAGTACTACAATCATCTTAACTATCTTAAGTGTATATGAACTAATTTATATCATTTTTCTTTTCCCTTCCTTTTCTCCTTTACCCTATCCAAATTACTTTTCCCCTTTGAGCAGTGTCTTAAGGTTTCACAAAATTTATTGAAGATTTTGGATCTTATTTACTTTTTCAGTTCCTTACACTAGGGAGACAAAATGGTATTTACACACGTGAGTTTGATTTATTTCACTTATGAGTATGGTCTCAAGTCATATCCATTTACCTATAAAAGCCTCAATATGATCCTTCTTTATAGCTGAATAATACTGCACTGTATAAAAATAGCACATGTTTTTTGTCCTTTCCTCAGTTGATGGACATTTGTGTTGTTTCCAAGATTTTATTACAAATTGTGCTGCTCTAAACATGGGTGCACATATATCACTGTGGTACAATGTTTTCAATTCCTCTGGGAATATACCCAGAAGTGGGATAGCTGGGTCAAATGGGACCTCCAATTCCAGTTTTTTGAAGAATCTCCACACTTATTTCCAAAGTGGTTGCACCAGTCTACACTCCCAGTAATAGTGCAGAAGAGTTCCTTTTCCCCACAGCCTCTCCAGCATTTGATATTGGTTGTTTTTTTTTTGATACTGGCCTTTCTTTCTGGAGTGAGATGGAATCTCAGAGTTGTTTTAATTTGCATTTCTTGAATGAACAATGATACTAAACATTTTTTCATATATTTACTTGCCATTTGTATTTCTTCAGCCAAGAGGTATTCATCTCAGATGCCCAGTTTTAGATTGGGATTTTAAATTTTGAAGGTCTGATTTTTTTGTTTTAATTCTTTATATATTCTAGCTAGAAGTCCTTTGTCTAAGGGGCAGTTAACCAAGATTTTTTTCCCAATTCATGAGTTTTATTTTCACTCTGTTGGAAATTTCCTTTGACATGCAAAACTTTTTAATAAAACAAGGTCCCAGTTGTTGATTCTAGGAAGTACCTCCCGTGCAGTTTGATTTTTGTTCATGAATTCTTTGCATATCCCTATGTCTTCAAGATTTGTACCTACTTTGTCTTCCAGCAGATTTAGTGCTTTTGTTTTAATATTTAGATCATTGATCCATTTTGACTTTAGTTTAGTGCATGGTGATAGGCATGGGTTTAGTTTTAGTTTTGGGCATATGGAAAACCAGTTTTTCCAGCATCACTTATTAAAGAATCTGTCTTTCTTCCAGAGAATATATTTGGTCTCTTCGTCAAGGATAAGGCTGCTGAGTGTGTTTGTAGTTGTGGTTGTATCTTCTAATCATTTCCATTGATCTTCAGGTCTGTTTTTATCCCAGTGCCATGCTGATTTTATCACAGTACCTTTGTAGTATAACTCCAAGTCAGGAATTGTGATGCCTCCTGCCTTGCCTTTGTTGCCTAGAATTGCCTTTGCTATTCTAGGTCTCTTTTGGTTCCAGATGAAATTTAGGAATGATTTCTCTGGATCTGTGAGGCATGATAATTGTATTTTTATTGGAATTGGTTTAAATCTGTGTAACGATTTTGGGAGAATGGTCATTTTAACGTTTGTTCTTCCTATCCATGAACAAGGAATGTCTTTCCAGTCTCTGAAATCCTCTTCGATTTCTTTTTTCAGAGTACTGTATTTTTCACTGTATAAATCTTTTGCTTCCTTTGTTAGATTGATTCCTAAGTATTTCATTTTTTTGGATGTTGCTGTGAAGGTTGTGGTTTCTCTTATTTCCCTCTATGTGAGTTTGTTGTTTGTGTACAGGAGTTCTATTGATTTTTGAGTGTTGACTTTGTATCCAGCTACATTAGTGAATTTGATTATTGCATCTAGAAGTCTTTCAAGGAGTTTTGGAGGTCTTCTATGTAGAGTATCATATCATCTGCAAATAATGATAATTTAACTTCTTCCTTTCCTGTCCTTATTTCTTTTATTTCTCTCTTGTCTAATTGCTCTGGTTAATACTTCCAGCACTATATTGAATAGGAATTGTGATAGTGGACAGCCTTGTCTTGTTCATTGTCCCCAACTTGAATGAGAGAAAACTTATTATTAAGTGTTATGTTAAGCACAGCTTTTCATAGATGACCTTTATTAGGTTGAAATTCTTTTATATTTTCACTTCATTGGTAGTTATCATATGTTGATGTTGAGTTTTTCAAATGCTTTCTACATCTATAGATATTGTGATTTTTGTTCTTTTTTCTACTAATGTGGCAAGTTACATTAAGTGATTTACAAATATTCAACTAATCTTGCATTTCTGGGATAATCTCACTAGGTTGTAATGCATAATTATCTTTATAAGTTGCTGAATTTATTTTTGACATATTTATATAACTTTGGTATCAAATTAATACTGGTATCATAGATTGACCAGGAAATGTTACTTCAACGTCTATCTTCTGATTGAAATTATACTACTTCTTCTTTAACTGTATGGTAGACTCTACCAGTCAAATGATTTCAGCTTGGAATTTTGTTTGTATGAGCTTTTGTAATAATTCAATGTATTACTACTGATATATCCAAATTTTTCTATTTCTTAAGTCAGTTTTGTTACTATGACTTTCTAAAAATATTTCCTTTTGTTCAAATAATTCAGATTTTTGGCATAAAGTTGCTCATAGTATCTTCTTATAACCATTTTAAATTCTGTAGGGTTAATAGTGATTATCATTTTCATTTATTTAGTAATATACATCTTTTTTAAGATATTCTGTTTTCAGAATAAAAAGTTTTCAATTTTCTGATAATTTATTTTCTTCACTTATTGTTTTCTGATTTATTCATTTCTGGCCTAGTTTTTATCATTTCTTTTTTTCTGCTTATCTCAACTTTAGTTTTGTGCTTTTTCTAATTTCTTAAGGCATAGGCTAACGTTATGTTTTTTAACAGATTTCTTCTTTGCCAATATAGACATTTAAAGCCATAAATTTGTCCCTAACCACTACTGTAGCACATTTCATAAATTTTCATGTGTGTATTTTTGCTTTTTTCATTTTAAAATATTTAATTTGCTATGTGATTTTTTTGATCTGTATGCCTGTGTTGATTAGTTAACTAAATATTTATTTTACTACAATGTCCTATTGTCTGATCTATCCAAATTTGCCCTCAATTGGTTCAATAAAAACTGTTGTCAAATTAATCTAATTGAAAAAATAGTCTGATCAAATCACTCTCTACATCTCTTTAAAACCATCCAGTACTGGTCACTGAACTAAAATAAAAGCAAAGCTCATTTATGTGGTCTACAAAGCCCACTACTACCTAATTCACTTTCTCAAATATTGATACCCTTGAACATTTTACTTGAAACACACTATGTTTCTCTCAGCCTTTCATAGTTACAATGCCAAGTTCTTCACTAGGACACTTTCCTTTCTTTGTCCTTAGATGCTTTTCTCTCTGTGTTGCGTTAAGCCCTCATCCAACCTCTTAAGATCAAGCCTTTCGTAGTTTGCTCTGTCATACTTTGTTGGGCTAAACAGTAGAGTCAAAATTTTATTTTAAACTTCAGGTCACCTGTATAGCTCTTTCAAGCATTTACTGCAGTAACAAACTTCTATTTACCTTGTGATGATTTGACTGATGTTTATTTACATTAAAGTCATGAAGATTGTAATTGGAAGTTTTCTTTGCAATCACTTAGCACAATGTCAGATACTTAAACAATATCCTGAAGCATTTGTGGAATTCCATTACAGTGTGACTTGCATTCTTAATGTCAGCTAAGTATAATTTCAGGTTGGAAATTTCTGACATTTTAGAAAGATGAAATTAGTTATATATCCAATCAATGAATATTTCAAATTCTACTAGAGATATAATATGGGATCTCTGTGTTGACCTGACTATTTCATGGTGCCAGGTATTTAGAATTACAGATTAGAAATATTATTCACATTAATTCAAGCAGTTATCTCAAAACTCATAGCTATTTTCCATTGACCTTTTCAAAATCTTTCAAAATAAAGGCCAAAAACCTATTTTCTCAAGTGTTTTGCATAATTCCATAAATTTAAGTGACTTTCCTGGCTCTCAATTTTATTCTTGTTCCTTGTATCATTCATTTCCACCATTAAAGTTCTCTAGATATGATATGGAATAACATAGCAATAATTGGAATTGAAGGAAAAAGATAGGTTTATGTCTGGATGACACTCAATGGCTTTATGAACAAGGGACAGACACCAATTATAAATATCAGTTTTTGTAAATAAAGTACAATCTTCATAAGTGTTTTATACTGAAGATCAAATATGACCTTTTGTATTAAAGATTTTTGTTAGTAACAATTTATTGTATAAATTCAAATTCTGATTGTGATCATATAGATAAAGGTTAAAAAGCACTTAGGATAAATTGTCCGAAATCATACTTACACTCAATTTAAGCTTACAATTAAAGACTTACAGTCAACAATGATAGCTGGCTTGAAGCGTGATGGGGTTTGAGAGACACTACCCCAAAATATGGCTGCTTGGAATTTGAGAAAACAGCAAAAGCAGAAATGTCGCTCCAGTCTTCCCCTTGTTTTTGTCTTCTTTAGTGGGTAGCAAAAGTTTAAGGATTTTCTAACTTTCACCTGAAACAAGCAATGAGACTTCATTTGAAACATGTCCTGTCTATTCAGAGAAAGGGACTAAACACAGAAATGCCAAGAATAATTTGAGCAAACAGGCCTTGCTTAGTTCCTTCCTGTTTATTAACATGCAACCATATCCCCACGTTCAATCATAACTTCCCCATGACTGGCCATCCTTTATCCAATATAAGAACAAAATAAACAAGTTTACATATTTCTGTGGTTTTTCATTCCTGAAGGATACTGTGCAGCATAAAATTTATATGAAGTATATTTTTATGTTTTTCTCTTGTTAATGTGCTTTAAGCTATAGATATCTCAATCTGAAACATAACAATAGGCAAGGAAAATGAATTTTTCTTCCAAACAAGTGCTCATTACTTTTTAGTTGAAAAGAACTTTTGTGTGCATATCATCTTTAGCATGAGGTATTATATTTGTCAAACAAGCCCTAGATCATTAAATTTCTCCTACCAACATTCTCCTTGACAGATACTGAAAAAAACTAATACCAAAGTAAAATTTACTATATTAATTTAGACACTCAATGAAGCTCATGTATGTTTTTGGTTAGTCTAAAAAATGTAAGTAATATCATACCTTTGGTCAATATGCAAAAAGGAATAGAACAGCATTTATTATAAAAACTTTCGAAGACATTTTAAGCATGGAGGCAGAAAGTACAGGGAATATTGAGGTAAAATTATTAGAAAATTTAATTTCAGACTAATTAATGCAGAAAATAGTCCCCTAATTTTCCAATTTTGTGAGCTGATAGATGCAGTATTTGGGAAGAAGAACATATCAAAATATCATAAATTCTTGGAATCTAGGAAGTGCTGTGACAGCAAAGATTTGGATCAGCTAGAATTCTGAGATAATTCTAACTCACAGTGAAGCAAGAAGCCAAAGGATCTATGCTACAGTTAATCGGCTACTCCCTAAATTATAGCTGGTGGAACAGCTAACGGATCCTTTCTTTGATCCACTTACCTGTGGAATAAAATCCATGATTGTAAGAATCATATGTGAAGGTCTTGGAAGCTGTGCATCTGTCACCAACCCTGACAAAAATTTAGAAACAATATTTTGTCCCAGAAGGAATAATAAGGCTTAGTAACACTGTAACAGTCTCAAAAAAGTGGTAGCCCACATTTAATTGACAATCCAAATGGATTTTGATTGACTGATAGTGGAAGAACACTATGAATTGAAACGGGCAACTCTAATTTGGTTTGGTCTGCGAGATCCTCTGGCACTGGACATGTAGCTACAAATCTGGAAGATATGCTCCTCTTGAATCTCTGTCAGTACGGGAAAGACTTATTTAGACCCTTCCACTAGGAAATAACAAACTTGGCTAAGTGGTGGCCAATGTTATGCCTTCATTTTGGAACACCATTTTTTTTCATGATACTGGAGTTTGAACCCAGAGCCTTCACACTAAGCTACATCCCCTACTCCTTTTTTAAAATTTATTTTAAAAAAATCTCACTAAATCACTAAGTTGCCTAGGCTGATCTGGAAATTTGTGATCCTCCTACCTTAGCCTCCCAGAGTGCTGGAATTAACAGGTGTATACCACCATGCCTGATGCAGGGGAGCCCTGTCAGCCATGGGAGATTGAATTCCTTACTGAAACCTAGTAAGTGATTTAATCTTACTAGCAAGGATGCCTCTGGAGATGTACTTTCTTTTCTTTTATATTAGTATATGTTTTCAGTACATAATGTCATACTCCTGGTATGGCAGTGGTAAATGTACATAGCACAACTTAATTGCTGTCTTCATCCTCTTTCTCTCCCCTTCCTGTTTCATCTCTTAATCCACTTTCCATTTGAGAAGGATCTCTCTACTTCCTGTTATCTATCTTTTGTTTTGCTTTCTATCTATAATTTGGGTCTCTCATGTAAGAGAAACCATGTGATATTTAATGTTGTTGATCTTATTTATTCCATTGAATATTATGGTCTTAAGGTGCATCAAATTTCCTACAAATGACCCAAATTTTTCTTTCTCTATGACAGAGCAGTACTCCATTGGGTGTAAATACATTTTATTTGTTCCTCTATTGATGAACTTACAGGCTACTTCCAAGATTTAGCTATTCTGAAATATGCTGCTGAAAAAATAGCTAATCATGTATCACTATAATATGAGGTCTTTAACTATTTCAGGAAGATACTTAGAAAAGAAACAGCTGAGTTAAATGGAATTTCTAGTTTTAGTTTTTGAAGAATCTCCATACAGGAAAAACAAACCAGAAAAGATAACCTATATAATGGGAAATAAAATTTTTCCAGCTAATCCTCAGATAGAGGACATAATATCTAACACATATAAAGAACTCAAAAAATTAACCCCTCCGTAAAAATAAAAGTCTCAATCCAAAAATGGACAATTGAAACAAAGAGACACTCTCCAGAAGAAGAACAAATGGCAAATAAATACATGAGGAAACGTTTAGCATTGCTGGCCATTAGATAAATACAAATTAAAACAACACTGAGATTCCACTTTATCCAGAGAGAATGACCATCATGAAGAAATCAAATAATCACAAATCCTGGGGTGGCTGTAGGGAAAAAGGAACCCTTCTCCATTGTTGGTAGGAATGCATTTTATTTCTTGCCCACAACTCTGAATTACTACTAAGAGTTTTCACTCATCACTATAGTCAGCAAAGAAGGTGAAACAGTTAGTTTAAGACCATAACATTAATTTCATTGTGAACTTCATTCATAAGGAGAATATAATGGAACAGTGGAGAACCCTGGTTAATTCTCAGTTAATGTATCATTTCAGGGATAGAGGTTATATTGTAGGATACAGCACATACAGTAAACCTATGGTTATGGTTATATGTTCTAATGGGTAGGGTGCATGGTTCCAGGAACTAAGATCTAAAAATGGTGCTGACTCTAGCCAATATCATTCCAAGTTACCCACTTGCAAAATTTGGTTCTTCATCACCTAAATCATAGATCTACTACATTAGAGGTGTAGTTCATAGCAGATGAAAGCTTTTTCTGGGAAGTCAACAAAGTCTTCTCTGAACCTGAAGCTATCCATTAGCCACTTTGGTCTTCTAGTATCCATGAATCAGCAGACAAATTTATTCACGCTACAAATAACTTACAGTGATTATCATCATAAATTGGAGCTGCTGCCAAAAAAAGGAATGGGATAGGGCTGAGTACATCTGCACTCCAGGTAGTTTACCAAGGTGCCTATTCATTTTCTTTGCTCAATGATTAATGAGCAATTGTTGCATAAAGATTCTGACAAAGGTAAAGTAATTCAAGGCTCAGATCACTTGGAAATATTGATCTAGGTCATCCCACCTGACAGATTACCACAAACAACTAAAATGCTGTCCAAAGGTGAATAATATCCAGAATGATGATAGAGAAGGGAAAGATAAATACCAGTTATAGCCATGTAAAGTGTAGCTTGCATGGAAATTATAGTTTATTTCATTTTCCTGAGCCATGTCACATTGTTTTCACAGAGATTATGGCTCCCCACCATCTAGGAGGCACATGTAAAGTACATTGGACTTCAATGAGAACACAAGTGGATCAGAGTGATGTTAGGGTAGAAATATAGCAAGCATTTTATATGCAATGTTAGAAATATTGTTTCAACAAGTTTGGCACAGGTTCCAACCAGTTCATACAAGTATAAATAGAATTAGCATCTGAGGATTTAGCTCAGTGGCCTAAGCACCTGTCTGGCAGGTGCAAAGTTGTGAGTTCAATCCCTGGTACCAAAAAACAAAAACTAAAAAAATAAAAAATAAAAAAATAAACAGAACTAGCAGTCTCAGTCTCCTCATCTCTTACCTTTCCTCACAGTTACTCTTTTGAAGCCATGAAGTAGGTCACTTGTGGGAGTCAGTCATCTTGTTCATTAATCAGAAATATGAAAATTAATAACACCGGGGGAAATAGTGTACCGATGTGGAATAGAAACAATTGGATAAATATCTCCTCCTTTGTCTCCCTGATAGTTGAGAGACACACTAAATTCTTCACAGATAAATATTTTGGGTCAACCAACCATCAGATAGCATATTTTTGACCTGTTCTTTCTCCTTTCTTCCTTCTTTCTCATTTTCATTACAGCTGCTAGAATGCCTGTAAAGTAGTCACACATAAGCCTTTGTGTCAGGCTCTATTTCCTGGTGAGCCCCAGTTGAATGCTCTAAGAGACAGCTTCTATTAGACCTGTGGTCATATGTCACATAAGTCAGTGATTTACCTAGACTTTCACAAATGATGATAGTCTGAGTCATCATCTTGATATTTTCTGTCTTAAAATCCTACTTTCAATGTAACTGATAATTTTTTAAGCAAAAAATGTAGCTTTGGCACTGTCAATTCTAGGGACATGGCATTTTGCTTTATATCAAGTTTTTCTTTCTTGTGACACCAGAGGCGAAACATTAAACAGATGACAAGATTCCTCCATGTTAAACTTAAACTGCAATATGAGAAAGTAATATCATCTTCTCTAAGCAATTCTCCACTTCTCCCTAACCCTTACTCTGTATGGACCTAACTATCACAACGGCAAAGGTTGAAAACAGATTATGCATTCCTGATCATACCTTTAAAAATGAAAACACCAAAGCCTGGAGGTATTAAAGTGCTTGTCCAATATTCCAAGCAAATTTGTGGAAAATATTTAAGTCGTGACTGTATTACTAAAGGTAGAGTAATTATGTTTCAGGTAATTTTAATTGCAGGTCCATAGAAGTGCCTGGGGTTTTTCAATGAGGCCTCATGAGAGCCCTACAAATACTGTATTTCTATAATTCTATATAATCATTGTATCCAATGAATTAATTATGCCACATGATATTTTCCTAGTGCAATACAGATGGCTTCGTCATATAATTTTAGGTTGTAGTTAGAAATGATTCACTGGCATTTCAAAGGCACTGTTGCAACTGTTCCCAAAAACAAATTCAGAGAGGATGTTTAAAACTACTGTGTATGAAAAAAAATCACTTTTCTAATCACAAACCTGTCGGCACCTGAAAGGATCCATTTGGAGCAGAATTTTGGCACATTGTGTAAGGGGCTTTAGAAACAGAACTACAATGGTTATGCCTGTGTTTGAAGGTCTGACATCATGTCTTGAACTGTGTGCCAGTGAGGCTCAGAGCTGAACAATAGAAACCACTGTTGAAAGTTGCTGGAGACTATGAATCAGAACATCTAGAAAACATGTGATACAATACAGCCCAATATTTGATGCTTGAATTCTCTCCACTGTTTCCCTGACAGACAACTAACTCCTTCCTTATTCCACCTTCTAGATGAATTAAAAACTGAATCTGCTACTGTCCAAGTTGAAATGGACTCATTTTACTTGAGCAACATTGCTTGTGGTTGTAGTATTGTCTTTGGTATTCAGTCTGCTCACTAAATACTTACCAAACACAATACACATTGAGACAGTAGAGATATAAAGATTATATAAACCTTGACTCATTCCATAAGGTACTTGATAGAACTCAATAACATAAATATCTCCTTCAAAGCACTGTCAATAAGTGACAGAGAACCAAATATAAACTTCTAATTACTACAAAATGCATAGAGAGAGTCTATCTGGTGGGTTATGGATGGTTTTTCAGAGATGAGATGCCAGATTGAGTAGTAGAGCATTGATGGGGATGATATAGATTACAAAGGAGGAAACCACCTACCAGACAGAGCAAAATATGCAAACCAGAGAGTATGTGACACTGTCAAGGAATGGCAACCACGTGAGGAAGTCTGGCACAAGTGCCTGGTGGGATGTCGTGGTTGATGAGCCTGGACAGACAAGCTAAGTCGAGCCATAGGATGTCCTGTGAGAAGCTTAGACTTTATTTTAAAATCTATGATAAGTAACCAGGAAACTTTCAATAGGATAGTGATGTGCTGTGATTAATCATTGAGTAGTCAGTTAGGCAGTTTAATCTTTGCAACATTTTTTAAAACTGAATTATAACTTCCATAAATCTCTTCACAAAATCCTGCTACTCAGTGGAATAAATGAAAATTTTCCATATCATAGAGCTAGAAGAGAAGTTCATTAAATCTCTTGTATACATCAGAGTAAATTTCCTCTTATTTCAGACAGGAAGGAGATCTGAGTTACTAAGCAATTGCAGAGACAGCACTTTTCACAGATGGTGATATCCTTTTCAATTGTCCTGCATCTATTTCCTGTCCAGTGTCACTGGCTTGTCCCTATGCATACTATTTACTCTCAACCCAATCAGGGCTTTCCTGTTTGTTGTACATTTATCTGATCTTTTCTTTCTGTATCATCCAGACACCCTAGAGGAAGTTTTACTGCCATCCTCAGTGCTAGAACTAGATATATATTCTTCACTTGTTGCAAAAATGAGTTGTTTGGTCTAGATTATTATTCCAAAATGAATTCAAACACTGCTAAGTGCTGTTATAATATAATTTAAAGCTAATCATTGGAGAAACAGAGGGGAAAAAACCTAACACATTGCGAAATTTGTCGTTGTGTTGTATCTTGTTTACATTTAGATCTCAAGGAACAGAAATAAAGAATTCTTGGTTCAGGATACATGCCCTTAATTGGTCCATGCATAACTCTGGTTGACAAACAGAATGCACTTAGTGCATGTGCATATTCTACCTGACACACACTCTACACTGACCATAGTTTTTAAAAAAGTATGAATATATATATTTAGTATATATCTATATCTATATCTATATCTATATCTATATCTATATATATATATATATATAGAGAGAGAGAGAGAGAGAGAGTGTCTTAGTTACTTTTCTCTCATTGCTGAGACAGAATACCTGATGCTCAAAATTAGGGAAGGAAATGTTTATTTCTTGGGGGTTTCAGTCCATACTCAGCTGGCTGCAAGGCAGGGTAGCATGGTGGGGCAGCAATTCATGTCCATCACAAACAACAAGGCACTAACCGGCAAGAGAGAGAAGACACGCCTTCTTCCCACCTTTACCCTGGGCGGGTGCTGCACTCACACCATCAACCCCAGCTCCAGACAACAAACCAATCACAAATGCTAGATTCAGCCATGTCCATGATTACATGACACTTGGCAGGGCCACAGGAATATAAACCATAACATATATCTATTACCTCATTCACCTATTCACCTGCCTGCCACACCTGAGGTATCTTCACCCCATAATATTGTGTTATTTTCATCTTTTAAAATGTTATACACAAACATTCACAGATATTTACATATATTCATAAGAGATACAAAGTTTTAAATTTCAACAGTATATACTTTTTAGATGTAATATTTTCAGAATTTTAGCTAAACTTTTGTTAAGAAACATATACGTGCATGCATTCATTATTGACTCATCCTGATCAATATATGATATGATTTCACTATATAAGTACATTGTACATGTATTTGCCCCTTCTCCAGTAGATGGTCATTTGGTTTTTTCTAGTTCTGATATGAACAGGAATGATATAAACACTTTTGCATGTGACTCCTGATGTATCTCGAGTGCCATTCTCAAATGAGGACATGGAAATAGAATTGATGGATGGTAGAGCATGCAAGTTTTCTGTGATTTTGTTCTGTTGATAATAAATTCCTTTTTTACATAAATTACTCTAATTATAAAACAATCACTGATTATATAGTTTTATTTATTTTAATACTCCATGTTTGTAGTATATAATGCTTGCATTTCTTGTGTGGAGTTGGTATGTGTACATAACACATTTTAATTCCATTATCTTCATTCCCTTTTTATCCCCTCTATTCCCCCTCTCTTCATCTCTTGATCCCCTTTCCATTTGAGAAAGATCTATCTCCCTGTTTCCTATTATTTATCTTTTGCTTAGGTCTTTATTTATAATTTGGGCTTCTCATATAAGAGAAACCAAGTGTTATTTAAGCTTGTGTGTCTGATTTATTTCCCTCAACATTATGGTCTCAAGGTGCATTCATTTTCCCACAAATGACTCGTTTATCTTTCTGTGGGGCAGAGGATGATTTCATTGTGTGTAAATACCACATTTTCTTTATCTGGTCTTCTGTTGATGGACATAAAGTCTGCTTCCAAGAGTCAGGAATTGTACTACTATAAACGTGAATATGCATATGTCACTGTAATATGATGACTTTAACCTAGATACCTAGATGGGAAAGAGTTGAGTCAAATAGACTTTCCAGTTTTTGAGGAACCTCTGTACTGATTTCCATAGTGGTTGTACTAGTTTACATTCTCACCAGCAATGTAGAAAAGTTCCTTTCCAGAATTTTTTTATTATTTGATTTCCTTATGATGGTCATTCTTTCTGGGGTGAGATGAAATCTCAGTATTGTTTTAACTTCCACTCTAAACAAAATTACTGTATCAAACTTTGTTGAGAATTTTATGGTTCTGTGAATTTACAGAGTCTGGAGAACTCAAGGTTAGTCCATATAGGAAAAAGGCTAGATTTCATTCACTTATATGAAAGAATTATTATGATAGTGTTTATCTTACTTGGCTGTCATCAGGATTAATGAGATAAAGAATGTAAAGGTTGTGATTGTAATGCAGTAATTAATAAACCGCAACCCTCTGACTGCATTACTCTTGGTGGTAACTTCTAAATGTTCAGCGTTATGCAGCAGGTTTTGCTGTGCTTGTTGCAATGTTGATGACTTTTGAAAGTTACAGCCCAAAGAAGCAGACCTTCTGGGATGTGTTTATTCCTTGCCCTTCTATGTCCTCACAGACGTGTACATATCTCAGGAGGTAGAGTGAACCCTTGCTTGCAGTGCTGCTCCTCATTTGGAGGTAATTCTGTTCTATTTCCTTTGACAATGTTGAGGAAGCAAG
Organism: Dasyprocta punctata; assembly: GCA_004363535.1. Lineage (NCBI taxonomy): Eukaryota > Metazoa > Chordata > Mammalia > Rodentia > Dasyproctidae > Dasyprocta > Dasyprocta punctata. Next base: position 9,036 of record RJWM01026906.1, on the reverse strand, counting down.
GCTACAGTAAAAAGGATATCTTGGAATTGAATTCCTCTGACCCTGTGTCTTTGTTCTTCTTCACAACCCCCTGACATTACAAACACAGAGCTATAAAAACAGAGAGAAAGAGCTGAGAAAGAACCCTGAAGCAATGAGAAAGGAGAAAAAACTGCTGGTTTATTAAAAGAAAAATGAACTTTTCTCCAGCACCCATGCCAAGAGCCATCTCCCTCAGGAAGCTCTGTGGTGGATTTTCCTGACTGGACAATGTAATCTAATTGGTACTAAGATGAGTTTGTCTTCATCTAGAACATTGCAATTTTTGATAGTGGAGTTTGCAAGGCATCAGACTTTGTTCACAGGACAAATCTATCAATTTTATGCCCAGTTATTATTTAAATAATATTTGAACAAACTAGTTACTATATCATAAACTTTAATGGATGTTACAAGTTGTTTATATAAAAAGAAAGGACTTCTACAACTTCAAGGATAGTTTGTTCTTTGCAAATGGAACTTGTCAGAGGTCCATGGAGATAATGAGATCTTGGTGCTGGGAAGGAAAAGGGCAGTGATATAGTTAGTAAAAGTGTCTCAGAGGAAAAATTGTTTACTTCAAAAGCTAACTTATGCGTTGTTTTTACTACAGGCAAAATACTGTGTTGGATGGATACCGAGGATGCAAACATGAATAGCTCATTCTGCTCCCTTATGGGAGACTTAGACAATTTAGTGGACAATTGCAATACAGGTGCTGATTTCTATTAAAACATCATGGCAGGTGCTGGAGGGTACTGAGAAGTGGCAACAAACTCACTGAGGGCGATTGGAGACCCATAATATACAGTGTAAGATATTATTTAGGTGAGGCCTGGAAGCACAGGTGAGAAATTTGCACTTAGAGAAGGAATTTCTGAGAAAGGAAACCATGAAACCAAGAAAACTGAGGGCACATTCTCAGACCAAGATCAGTGACTTCTTCACAGGTTCTGAAACTCAGTGTTATTTTTCTGCTCACTTCCTTCCTGCATTTCCCTTGAGACATTCAGATTAAAAGCACCAGATGATACCCATGTAGGACACAGCACCCGGCACAAAGACACTGGTCAGTAAATAGTGAATGTCATTGTGATGCTGTTGCATGTTCTAGATCTATGTCTGAGAGAAGTTCCTTTTATACCAGTTAAACTGGTCCCTTAGAATTTTAGATATAACGTTACCATAATATTTGTGAAAGGCTTTTATTTGCTTTATGAGATGTTGGTCAAGGATATGGCATTGTGGTTTATAAATTGTGTTAGGCTAGGAGGGAAAGAAATGATAATTAGTTGCAAAACTGGCAATTCGGAGTAGATAAATGCCTGCTTGAAAGTATTGCAACTAAATGGTAAGCTCAACAGAAAAGAACCTGTACCACATGGATGATGGCAATAATGTAAGGTAAAGAAACTGATGTTAAAGATGTTCGTGACAATGATGATGACTTTGATGCTTAAGATGATGATGATGATGGTGATAGTTTGTCTTTATTGAAGTTGCTATTTGGTAAGCATTGTATTGAGACAGTTATAATTATCATCTCATTTGTTCCTCAGCAAAATCTGTAAAGTTGGTATTCTTGTAATTATCATTACGGATATCCAAAGTAAGAAGCTGAAGAAGAAAGAAATCAAAAAACTTGGGCCTGGGCATACCTAATCACGGTTTGATACTATGACATAATGATAATAACATCAACCATCTATTGAGTGTAGAGTAAGTAGGAGCCAGACAAATAATGAAAGTTACCATGATGTCTACTTTTTAGATAGGGAAATTAAATTCAAGGGAGGTTAAGTGGCATGTCACAAGGCAGATGGCAGTGTAATTAGAAATTATCCCAGGTCTGAGACTCCAAGGCTGTTGCATCTTCCATTGCTTTATTCAGCTTCTTATACCAAATCTACAGTAAGTCTTCTGGGGCTGACCAAGGTCAGATAACAATGCTCAGAACTCCTATGCCTAAACCCTGGGTATTTGAAATATCTTAATTAATACACCCACAGTTTCTACATGTATAATAAGATAGACTTTGCAAATCCCATCCTGGCTGGGCCATCATCAGACATCTCTCTTATTCTGCCCAGGTCAAGATATCTGCAAACTGGCTTCACTTAGAATAAGCATCTCAGACAACAGTTTTGTGACTCTCAGCGATGATTCTCTTTTCCATCATGTATTTTATTTATATGGGATAGTCATTAGATAACATTCACTTGCTTTCTTAAGAGCCCATCTCCCACGGCTGACTTAATCACAAATATTGAACTTTAGAACCAGGATGAGAAAACTCAGCCCTGCAAGCCATCTCCTAAAGGCTGGATTTTCAAGTGTTTCAAATTAGTTGCCAATAGCAGAGAAGACCATACGCATGATCGAAGATTTCCATTTTCCATTTCTCAGAGAAGACAGCCAGAGATATTTTCAAGTCCATAAGATAGTACGACTCAAAAATGTGAAGTTAAGCCACTATCTGCCTAAACCGGGAAACTGTAAGCCCCAATCTACAATCATAATTGGTATCAAAATTAATTTCAAATTTCCTCAGCTGTGCTCTGTGGGGATAGGGTTGACCTTGTGGCCCCATTTTAGTACAGGCTAATGTACTTCAATTATGCTACAGTTCATTATGCTGTGTATTTATGTGCACACACACCTACTCCGTGGTACAGCTAAAGTGGTATAGCTAAAGCATTCTCTTGTGAACAAATTGAGGGTAACAAAAATATTTTATTAATCTTTAATTATGACATGAAAATTTAACCTAGTGAATATTCAAGAAATATTTACTAAGCCAAATAACAAAGATGTGAAATAATTCTTATGTCAAAATAGGTGCTTTTAGATTTCCATTAAGATTTTAACATAGAAAAGTTCCTTAAATCTAATGCTCCCTGATGTCCTTGCTTCAATAGTTACTAAGTATTCCCTGCACATTGATCATGCTCTGCTATGAGTCAAGTCTGTTATAAGTATGACTAAAGGCAGAGTTACTCCTTTAAGGGGCTGGCAGTCTTTTATGGAAAATAACCCATTAACTGTTAAACCTTAGAAACAAAGGCAGCTGTGCTAGAGATGTATGAGGATGCCATGCAGCATGGCTCTCAGTACATGAGTCAGAAAGCACTTCAAAGAGATAGAAGTTCAGGGAAGAGAAAGGTTATTCCCAGCCTCCTCCCCAAAAAAACCAACCAAGCAAACAAACAAACAAATAAAAACACATAGAGAAGATCAAACCATTCCAAAGCACGACAAGAAGCATGTACTCTGTCCTAGGCAGAGAATGGTGAAGAAGACGAGATCAGACTCTCAAGGTCTGAATATCATTAGAAGAGTATGTTCTTTTGATCAGTGATTAATAACTTTAAAAAACTGCAATCAGACATTTAATTTCCTCCTATACCAACAGTCAAGATGTTATGAAAACCCCAAGACAACATCCAGGGCCTTCCTTTATAGTCAGGAAAACACGGTGGTTGTATGAGTGTGATCTCATTTTAGGTGTAATTATGGATCTGCCATAATAACAATAAAATAAGTATTCTCAACCTTCCACACTTTTATTCCTTATAATAACAATATGATTTGGGCTAGCCTTATTGCTTCTCCTTGTCTGAAATATTATGTAACAACAGCAAGGTAAAACTACGGTTCTGGGTAGTTTATGTTTGAGAAGCGTGTCTAGTAATAGAGTCCATGGTCATTTATATAGTCTGAGACCATGGTAAAAATGAGCAATTACCACCCATGCCATCCCCAAATCAGAGAAATATGAAGCCACTTACATGATGAGTTTTTGCTCTATTCCTAAGAACTTGGAAGTTTTATTTTTTTTAAACTTTCTATTTGCAGCATGTTTAGATTTTACAGACTTTCCCTTGGCCATATTGCCTTTAGAGAAATGCTTGCCACAGAATATACCCTGTTTTGCTGTTGTTGTTTCAAATTGATCTCCCCACCTTGGTAAAAAGTCGCCAGTCTAGTAATTAGGAACTGCTGTGCTCACTTGTTTTTAGCTGAAGTCCCATACTGAGAAAATTGCATTTTACTTGGCTTGAGTTCCATTCTTGAGTGATGCTCAAGTTAAGAAGCAGGTGTGCCTGGTAGCATTTAACGCCTTCAGTGGATAAAGGGCTGCATTGAGATAACCCGTATAAGCTGAGCTCCAGCAACTACAGGATCATTAATTTTCATTTTCTCTCTTCCTCACTTTCAGTGGGGCAATGATCTAAATATTTATGATTTCTCTGCTGCACCACTCTAATAGCCTCCTAAATGGCCTCCCTAACCCAACTCAAATGTTTTCCAGACAATATTTTCAGTACCAGAGAAGTGATTCGCCAACAGATAGAATCTTAATACATTTCTCTCACAAAGTCTTTCATAAGCAATCCTGTTTTCACTAGGTTAAACTAGGGCTGTGCATGCCTGTAATTCCAGCACTATGAGAGGCTGAGGCAGGAGGATTGCAGGTTTGAACCCAGCCTAAATGATGTAGTGTTGTAATGCCTTAGTAAGACCTTGTCTAAAACAACAAAACAAAGAAACCAAGAGGACCGGGGATGTAAATAATACTAAGGCCCTGGGTTCAATCCCCAGTTCAGTACCATGCCAAAAAAGGAAAACCAAAAGAAAAAATGAATCAATCTAAATATAACTTTCAACTTTCTCAGCTGTTACACTTTTCCACATTGTATCTGTTAATCTGTGCTATCATCGCTATCTCTGCCATGACTTTGCATAGGTTTCTCTCTGAAATATGTTGCTGCCTAAAATGTCCTTCCACTCCTACTTGTATCTCTATACCTACCGACAGCATACACTACTTTAAGAAATAAATTGTTTCATATATATTATCTTCATGATAGCTCCTTGAGGTTATAGATAAATGCTGTTTACTTTTGTTATCTATGTTACCTCCTACAAAACATTCAGTAGCTATGTACTGACTGAACAAATATACATATGCATAAAAGACTGAACAAATAAATTCTTCTCTGCCTTCTTTTAGTTTCAACTCATTGGAAAGGAAATCCTCTGTAAAGTAACATGTGAAATACTCTCAATAAAATAAATCAATATTTTAACAAATAATAGTACCCTGATCAAAGACCATATCGTCTTCAGCACATGGATAAGAATCATAAGCTGATCCCTAGCAAAAGGGCTCTCATTCACTTAATGGTGATAGCATTTTCAAAAGAGAAGTCTTTCTGGACCAAGATATCGTGTTTTGTAATTTTACAAATGAAAAGATTTTTCTAATTCCTAAAACAACCAAAGTAAACTACTATTGTAGTTTTATGAAGTATTTCTTAAATTATGATGTTTGTGAAAAAGTTTTCTAGAAATAAATCAAATTTTGCTTAAAATTCAGAAATCTTTATATTATAAAGAGACATTTACAGTGATGTAAATATATGTGTATATATATATATATATATATATATATATATACACATATGCTGTAAAGCATACAAAAAATATATCCTGATAGTAGATAACTATGGTTCCAGGTGGCCTATGAACTCAGCCCCAAGAAAGACCAGACCTTTTACTTACTAACTTTTTAGTTTTCCTGTCTATATCATGGACTTTTGTAAGTCTGAATACATCAAAAAGTCTAAATAACCCTCTGCTCTCTTTATATCTCTATATAAAACTACCTAAGTCCCCAAACTTTATCAGTGATTTTTTTTTCTTGAAACAAAAGGAGATATGAATAAGTGAACAGCATAGAACAAAGTTAGTTTCTCATAGGAACTATACTATTTTTGACTTGGTTTGTTTTAAGTAGACAAAACATGGGACATAATCATGTTAGTTGGGATTCTTGGGTTAACTTATGCCTGAAAGTATTTTTATAGAAATTTGTTGTATAGGTCACTGAATTCAACAAAAATTGGAATAAAAGAATCAGAAAGAACCAGAAGAACTCTGGGGTTTGGATAATAAAAATTAATGAAGTATCTTTTTATTTACAGAGATGAATAATTTTATGAATGACAAGATACTATGCTGTGTTGCTCAAACTTCAAGGTCTGGAGACAGAGTTTTTTGACCGGCCTCACTCGGGCCACCTCCATGTCAGGATGGTACATGCTGGTGGTGAGGTGCACCATGGCAGCCTCACTACAATGCATCTAACAGTAAAGATACAATTATGCAAGATAAAATCGGACGCTTTTAGTTGAAGAAATGAGCATAGATGGTCACCAAGTAGAATGAGGATTCTAAGAAAGGCTTCAGAAGATCAAGAAGATGCTTGGCAAAATAAAAAATGAAAAGATGTGGGCACTCAAATGCCTAGATTTCAAATGCAAAAGCTTTGATAGTAACTGGATTGGATACTAACTTAGTAGCTATTATACAGAAAGTATTTTTATTTCCCAGAGGTTTGCTTTTAGAATAATTAAGGTATTCCACATAAATTAATGTTTAGTTGACAATGTTTAATAAGTTGTATCCAATATTTTTTTAACTAGTGTGGAGTAAATGTGGTCAGAGTATTTGAGGACAAGAATGCAAACACATACTGACTTGTTCCTGGAGGGCTCTGAATGGCCCTATGAAGACACAGCTGAGAGATAATCAGGATGCAGCCTCAGGATGTGTGCACGTTTCTGAATATCTGATTGTAAAAGTCACTATCCCAAATTAATCTTAGAATTGCCTACTGCTGTGCCCTCATTGCAGCACACTCCTCTTTCTATTATCTTTGGCCCAAAGATGCAATACTCAAATAATAGGACAGAAAGAGTAAATTATTATGCCTGATTAAAATATGAGATAAACCTGTTCATGCTCATTGTACTCTCTTGATACTCATCAAATTCAACCTATTATAATTAGTAATATTTTATACATATAAGGTATGTGATGTGCTGGAGCCATTGGCACAGGTGCAGAAGATGAGTGGATATATTGCCTGTAGAACATTAAACAGCAGCAAAGTCAATTAAATTTTTCTATTTTTTATTATCCCTATATACTGACATTTCTGAGCAATGCTTGTGATAAAACTGTCCTCTCCCCATGTAGAAAACTCCCTCTCCTCTCCTCTATGTTACTGTGCCTTAGTTATAACTTCCTCACCTGTCCTGTTGCTCACTGTTAGAGGACAACCTTCAAATCTTGTCCAGTTTTGTAACTACCACGGAAACTGACATTGACCTGTTAATTAGGTGAGGGAAACATGCCCTGAGTCTTACCAAAGTGATTCATCCAGTTTAGGATTCTGACTTTAAGTAAGATGTTAATTCAAACCATAGAATCAATGAGATTAATCATTGGGTTCCTCATCTAAAAAAATTGGAATAATAATCACCTGTTAAACTGAGAACTGTCTTGTAGATTAGCAATAAAATCCCTGTCACAATGCTTCCTTCTTAACTATCATTAGAGTCATTATTAGTTCAACAAATATATAATAGAATTATATGTCAGATTAACCAACATAGAAGAGAATAAATAGGACATGGCCCTTGTCCCAGAAGACGTCACCAAAAATCATACATACCATGAGACGGTCTAAATTCCCTGGAATTTATCAAAAGACCCAGGGGAAATCATATAGACAGGCACTAGGTGGGAATGTATAATTATACTGTAAAGGGGATCATTCAGTTTTCTAAGAAAAGAGTACATACAGATGGAATACAGATGTGAAAACACATCACTTCATGGAGAAATCAAATTAATTATTCAGAAGTTAGAGGTTGATATTTTTTATGGTTGTATTTAGATGTTCCCCGAAGTCACATACAATTTTAGGTGGGGCTTTTTTAGAGGTTTGTGACTGATTCACGGCTCAATACTGGAATTAAGGGTTCTGGGATTAAGAGTGGATGATTGCTGATCAGTCCATGATTGGATTGGCACCACCCTAATCCCAGCAGTCAGGATAAGATAAAAAGAGTGGAAAGAGGCTTGTTTGACTCCTCCTCTTTTGTTACTTTTAGGATCTTTTGCTGCCCAAACAATTGCCTCTCTGCCCTGCTACCCTACATTACAGCCAGCCAACTATGGACTGAAACATCTACAAACCATGAGCTAAATAAACCTTTCCTCCTTTAAATTTATGTGTCAGATATTCATCACATCAACAAAAGTATCAAAGAATATCACAACAGTTTTGTAAAGAATATAGCAAAATATAAAACTATAAATGCAATTCTAACATGAAGAAACATGGCCACAAAATAAATAATGGAAGAAATTTTTGAAATTGTTAAAATTGATCGTTGTTAGGTGTTTTGACTGCAAGTAATTTTTATTTATTCCTTATATCTATGCCATATTTTCCCTATATGAATGAAAACAAAAGACATGACTGTAAATTTAAAAATTTTTTAAAAGATGAGCAAATCATTTTAAACTACAATTTGAGGAAGAAGGTTATTTTGAAATTCTGTTCCCTGTGTTGCAGAAAAATAAGGCTACATTTGTTAAAAACAACATTTTATTTACCAGGCCCTAGAGCAAGGAACAGTTCTGGCCAATAAACTTTGAAGAATCTTTTACTCTTTGGACCTCTATCGAGTGAGATGTGACTCCTGTGATTTGAGTTTACAGAAACTAACACTGAAGGTTATTCTGCAGAAAAGACTGAAAGGAAGCTGCAGAGAGCTGTGCCTAGTTTGCTGAAACTGTAGAATGTGTTTTAAATACTCAATGCCATTCTTTTGCAAGAAATAACGAGTCGTTGATTTTGAAGTACACTTTTCCTGTCTCTGATCCTTCCCTGAAGGATGTCTTGTTTTCTCTTAGTAACAGCCTTTTTACCTCTCAAGGTCTTTATTCTCTCTTAGTTATTACCAGAAGACTAGATTGATTAAGCAATGCCAACAACTGCCCACCCCGACTCAGTTTTCCCCTCGCATTGAGCATGCATCTTCATCAAACTTCTCATTATACTGTCTATAAATTGTCTGCTTAGTTATATTTATCCCTTAGCAGACCATGGTGACTGTAAGGCAAGGCCTTAGCGTAAATTTTCAGTTCAGGTTCTTGACC
>RJWM01026905.1:17516-27584 GCA_004363535.1 Dasyprocta punctata | reverse complement strand
CGGAGGACCTGCTGGGTTCATGACAACTGGGTTACAAATACTTGTATTGCTGGATTGTTTTGCAGGCCTGGTGCCCACAGTCTCAGCATTTCTTGGGTAGATGACATTTTCTAGTATGGCAAATAGGTGGGATTGTCCTCTGTCTTGTCTTTGAGCCCCAATATTATTGTCATTGGTTTGCTTAATTTTGTTTATTTTTTGTTTCCTTTTTTTTTTTATTTCACATCCTGTTTTTATTGGTTTTATTGTGTTTTGTTTTTGGTTTGTTTTTGCTATGCCTGATGGAATGGTTAACTATTCTGAAAGTAACAAGATACAATATAGTAGCTATTGATTTCATAGTATCTCTGTCTGAAGTTCTATGCCAGTTCTACTGCTTTGTTTTGATTGTTCTGTTATCTTTTGTTGCATTTCACTGTCTTTGAAATAAAATTAAAAAAAATATTAAGGGAAAATCTTCCAATAGAAGGAAAATAATACCACATGGAAATATGAATCTATAAAAAGGAATGAAAAATGGTGGCAACAGTAAGAAGCAAATGTTTTTAACTCATGAAAAAACACTTTAAAGGATACTTGTTTAATTAGAGAAACATTAATTGTAAAAATGTGCTACTTATAACAAATAGAGAAATAAATTTTATGATAGCAATAGTACAAATGACAACAGGAAGACAATTTTAATTTTTTACAATATATGTGAGTTATATTGTGATAAACCAAATATATATACTATAAATCATTAGAAAAACTGAGGAATTGTTATTAACACAATAATGGAGATAAAATACAATCCCAAAAAATATTATATTAATATAAAAGGAAACAGGAACAGAAAAAAGGAGGACAGATAAAAGGGACAGATAAATTCCGATATGAGTAAATTTATGAACAACTATACCAATAAAATGCTAAATATTAATGATTTATGAATTTCAATTAAAAAGCAGAGAATTCACTTTTGATAATCAAAAATATGGCTCAACTATATGCTATCATTAAAAAATTTAGCTTAAAAACATTGGAAATCAGTATGAAGAAATATACTATAGAATCATTAATTAAATGAAGTCAGAGTGGGTATATTAATATCTATTTGATCTTGTTTTGTAAACCTATAATGTTACTATTGTGGATTTGCTGTTGTCGTTTGTTTGTCTCTTTTGCTTTTTGTCTTTCTTATATGTGTCTTTTTTCTCTTAAATAAAAAAAAAATCCTTTGGAAAAAAACAAACAAACAAACAAAAAAAAAACAAGTATTTTTTCTTCTCTAACATATAAGGCAACCTTAAATAAAAATAAAACTATTTGCTTAAGTAGTGACCCTCCAAAAAAGTAGAAAAAGAGAAAAAAGGACCACACAGCTAAGGCTTTAGAAAGGCCAAATTATTCAACACTGATGAGCAATTTAACCTTGATTACTCAAGTATCACAGAAATTGCTGCCTGAATCTTTAGACTATTTTGGATGGTTGAGAAGATGATGAAAGGTTCCCGGCTTCTCCTGACACACTGCCAAAGCTTTAGAAATGGCAGAATACTCACCCAAGTAGACAGAAGCTATTGCAAAAACAGACTGTTATATTAAACTCATATTACCTGGTGGAACTCAATATTCAGAATTAAAATTGGGACTGGACATGGTGGTGCACACCTGTAATCCTAGCACCCTTGGAGACTGAGATAGGAGGACTGCAAGTTCAAGCCCAGCCTGGGCAACTTATTTAGTGAGATCCTGCCTTGAAACAAAAATTAAGGGAAACGTGGACAGGGGTGAGGGTGGACCTGGGGATACAGCTTCAATCCCCAGTACCCAGGGTAACTACTATATGTAAGGAAGCCAAGAGAACAAGAAGAAAATATGAACTCAACTCCAATTACAGAAGAATGACTTCTTTTCTTCATACTGGTTTTATGTACAGTTAACTCCCCTCACCAGAAAATGGGGAGAATTTTATGAAGGACAAGAATTTCAACACACTCAACCTGGGTGAAGTCAGCAAATCACGAGTGGAGTTCACTGTATGTTCTAGCAGGTAAGTGTTTGCAAACATATATTTTTCTCAGAAAAATGTCTATGTTTTAAATAAGATTCTCAGAATGATACATAAGCAAAACTTCTATGAACCAATACCTAGGATACTCCTTTGTGACCATAGGAGAGTGTGTGCACAGCTTGTATGTCATTAACTTCTATTCGTATCTGGAAGTAGCCACAGGCCTCAGTCCAAAAGTGTTAATGCCTAGGAATTTAGTAAAACTTTGGGGGCCCTACCTTGGTTCAGTACCTTTTCAGTTTTCCACACTAAGTCACATGGTATATGCAGTGTAGGGGCCCAGAATCACCTGCCACCATTCAGGCCTTCCCGGCAAGGCCTTGGAGAAACCTTGACTCCGGCCTTACTCCTTCGAAGCCTCAGCATCCTCTGTAATTTAAGGAAACTAGATTACCTGTGCTGCATTTCACGTGATTCTTGAGAGTGATATCCGGAACTGAAGAAGCTAAAGTTCACCAGGTACTGGGCCATCTCACACACACACACACACACACACACACACACACACACACACTCGCAGTCCCAACTACTCCGGAGGCTGAGGCCAAGGTCAAGTACAACCACCGAATGACAGCTTTCTCAAAAATAAAAAATAAAAGGGCTAAGAGGATAGCTTCACACTCCCTGCGTTCAAGCCCAAACGCTGAAAACAAAACAGCGAAAGCCCTGCACCTGACAGGAGCTCTCTGAGGGATGCAGCAGTGGGGAGTCAGGTATCCAGCCGCTTCTTCTGGCTCAGCACAAACGAGGGCTGATGACACCACCCCTTTGGCAGAAGGAGGGAGAAAAGGAATCTATCACCACAAACCAGTAATTTATATTGTTATTTTCACCCTGACACACAATACAGCAATGCTCTTTGTAAACCTGCAAAGCACTATGTAACTATAATAAGGTAAAAAGAAAAAAAATCACTACCAATGAACTGAATCATAATCACAGCAGCCTCTCATTCAGAGTTTCCTTGTCACTGATACACAAAATTATTGTGCATCACACCCTGCTTGCATCTCATGACTGGTATGTGTGAACACTGAGGGAGAAGCTCCTTACTTATCAAATAAACTGATTCCACAGCTTACCTTCCTTATTTAAACAGACAGACAGACAGACAGACACACACACCCCTCCATCCATCTTCTGCTGCTGGCTTCCTCTGCTCAGCTTTTGCCCCACAGCCACAAGTACTTACTCGTCCTCCTGCATACTACATCCTGAGACACCCTGGAGCCCTTTCTTAAGGAAACATCACTAACGGATTCTTGAATTTCCAACATCTGGCACTCATTACTGTATGTTTGCAGGATACCAGTAGTGCAAAGACGCTGTCTATCCACCTCTGGGACCCTGATTAAAATTACTCACTTTTCAAGATGGCTCCAGATTCACGTTGTCTCAGAAGCCTCCTCTCACTCAGTTACGACTATGGAATCTCAGCCTTCCTGCCAGATATTCACTGAGCCTCGGTCATTAAGGTGGGGCGTGGTAATGCATCCCTGCAGTGCCAGTGCTTGGGAGACTGAGGCAGGAGGATCACCACAAGTTCAAGGGTAGCCTGAGCTACATAGTGAGTTCAATACCAGCCTTGACTACGTATGATGAGGCACAGTCCCCCATCAAAAAAATAAGACTCTAATTCCTCTGGGAAGCTAAGACAGAAGATCATGAGTTTGAGCCCAGCCTAAGCAACTTAGTGACTTAGCAAGCTCCTGTCTTACAAAAATAAAAATAGAAATAAAAAAAGCAAGTAGTGCTCGTGGCCCTAGTAGTAAACAGGTAATGTGATAGTTAATCACATTGTGTCAACTTGAGTAAGAAACGCTCAACTGGATTGGCTCAGCGTAGGGAGGTTTGTGGCCAGAATGGCATAAAGGGAAAGGAAGAACGAAGGTTCACTTCTGTTCAAGGAGCTCCAGTCATCACCTTCACCTTGGACACCTTCCCCTGCTGCCAGCACACTCCCTCCGGCCTCGGGATCCGGACGCGTACCACTACAGTGAGCCCCAGCCTTCAGTGGGGTTCTTCGGGTCCCCAGCGTGCAGATGGCCCCTCTGCACTCTTCACACCTGACTCTGCGGCCGGCCACTGCCAGCTGATCTTGCGAATTCTTGCGTATTTGTATATACTATATTTACATATTTGGGGATTTACATTTGAATAGTGGATAAGTTCATACTTGATTTGAACTTCAATATAGTTCACTTGTCATTATTGACTCAAGTGACCATGTGGAGACGCCTGTGGCAGATTAGCTGCAGGACAGCTACCAACGATTCCTCCCCTCCCAGCAGGCATCCGACAGCTCCCCAGCAATAGAGCGTCCCTCTCCTCCAGGTGACCCTGAGCCGATCCTGCCGCCCCCCCCCCCCCTGCTATCAGGGAAAGCATCAGCTAAAATGGCCCCGGGCCACTCACGGGTGGTGCCTCTCACTCAGCCTCACAGAAGATCGCCCAGGCTGTGCTGCTGCAGAGTTGCCTGCGCGGTGCGAAGGCCCTAATGAGCAGAGGTCCTGTGCAAGACAGGGCATGCGGGGAACATGGCGCCTCAGCCACCTGAGGCCCCCAGTCCTCCCCAGCCACGAGCTGTGTGCAGCCGCCTGAGCCAACACACACAATATGGGGTGTGGATAAGTCATCGCTGAGAAGTCCCTGAGCTGGAGAGTCATGATCAATCAAACGGCTGTTAGCAGGGCCAGCAAGCCACAGCATCCAGAAGGCACGCCTTGGTGAGTGGGTGGGGCCACAGCGGTCATGACCATGGGTAATCGAGGGGAGACCCTCTGAAGTCCCAGCATGCTGACTGTCACCACTCGAGAGCTCTCTCCAGCTGGCAGGGCCTGTGGGCCTCTGTCTAGAAAACCGAAGCTCCTCATGCTCCTGGTCCGGCCACTACCCCGGCCCCCTGACAAGCTGTTGCTGATGATGACACTGTAGCTTCAAGGGACCTATTTCACCATCCGTCATTTAAAAATACAACCAAAAACACACCTTGCTATACAGTATAAGACATAAAGTCTTTGTCTAACCATGGGAGCTTCTGGGTCCTCGTGTCCTCATGAGGTTTGGGGTCATGAAGTTAGGGGATTTGATGTCCAGAAGGAGAAGGCCTGAGAGTAGCCAGTAAGAAGCAAGGGCATCGTGGCATACACCTGTAATCCCAGCACTTGAGAGGCTGAGGCAGGAGGCCTGCAATGAATTCAAGACCAGCTTGAGCTACGTGCTAAGTTCAAGGCCAGCCTGAACTACATAACCAGACACTGTCTCAAAAATAAATAGAGGCAGAGTCTGAAGTAGGACCAGGCGACATGTCAGCAAGAATACACCCAGAGACTGCCGAGAGAGTACAAATGACACTGTGATCTTCTGGACAGTTTAGGTCATATATAGTACTTGGCAGCAAGCTCTGCTAATGAAGAACAGGACGGGTAAGAAAGCTTTGATGTTCTCAGTGATATCTGAAGAACTTCAGCTGTGTCAGACGTGAGGACACAGTGGAGGGTTCCTAACGCAGTTAAATGTAAGGTGAAGAGGAAAAAAATACATTTCAGAGGGGTAGGAAAAATCAACTATTCAAGTTGTTTTGAAAGAAACAGACAAAACAATCTAATCAATTTAGAATTCTCAAGATCTGGCAGGGTTTCCCACACAAATCGGAGATTACGTCCAACTGCTGCGGAAAGCTTTTCCCCGTCACGTTAAGGACTATGAGCAAAATTCAGTCCTTTCCTGTCCTTCGCAGACTCTAAAAGTTCTTACAAAGAATAGTGATATCATTATCACATAATCCTATTTAAACCACAATCTGGGCTTTGACTGTCAAAAGAAACATCTAGGCCTATGAAGCACATTTCACAAGCTCCCCTCCCAGGCCTGGGTCTGAGGCTCAAGCCCAGGCCTCACCCGTGCTCAGCTACACTGGGCCACACCCCCAGTCCCAAGAGAGCACTTTCTGGATTTCTTTAAAATCACTGATAGCATCCATTATTTTTTCTTACCAGAAGCTTGTAACTTAAACACCAACAAACGCCCTTACTATTATATTAATAGGACCCATGCACTGGGCTGGCCCCAAGGGGTGCTGTGGAGCACATGGCTGGACGTTGGACATCGGTCTGGAGCTGATGAGAGTTCTGGTCGCAAAGTGAACTGGGGACTTGTCAGCGAAAGCACATGGGCAGTTTCAAAGGCCCAGGCGTGGCTGACCCAGTGGGCGAACCAGGTTAGCACCCACGCAGAGTCCTGTCAACAGGGATCCCTTGAAATGAGGATTAGAGAATGGCATTTTAAATTGTGGTCTTCTCCCCAAAAGAAGTGTTCAGACAAATAATTCCACAGAAGACCCAATTATTCCTTCTTAAAATGGTCAAAATCAACAAAAACAAGGAAAGCCTGAGAAACTTGCCCAGCCGAAAGCCCCATAAGGCGCATCCATCACATGTAACGTGGTCTCTTGGAGGGATGCTAGGACAGAAAGTAAAAACAAACCTGAATAAAATGCAGACTTCACTCAGTAATGTGTCCCCGTGTCAGACTGCCAGTGTGGCAGGGGTAGCACACTAACAGAAGATGCTAACGGGAAACCCAACCCGGGCTCCAGAGGGAATACAAGGCCAGCCTGCATTACAAAATGAAACGAAACCAGCAGGAGTAAGCCAGGGTGCCAGAAGCTGGAGGAAGAGTGGCCCGAGGACCTGTCCACGGCGCGCCCTCCCCCACCGCTCCCCCACTCCTCTCTGCCTCGCCTCACTGGGGTGCAGGGTGGGGGTGGTAGGGGCGCTGTCCAACAGAACCTCGGGGGACAGTGGAAATGGTCTATCAGCTGGCCAGCACGGTAGCCCACAAGCACTGAAATATGTTCAGTGCGACAGAACTCACGCTTGCATTTTAAATTTCAAGTCCCATGTGGAATACAGGTCACTACTTGGACAGCACAGCTCTAGAACTCACTGATCTTTTCTTTTCCTGATCCTTTACCAGCCATGACACTTCTGATTCCCCTTGCTGGACATCTTTAAATGCTGCTCCTGTCTCCCTGCACTGACCCCCAGACGGGACAAGGTGGAAGCCCCCCAGGTGGGGGACTGATCGGCCAGTAACTCAGGCCTAAAGGTCCCCAGCCCAGGCTGGCTCCTTTGCATGTGAGGACACTGTTTCCCAAGGTACAGGTTTTGCAAAGGAAATAAAAACAAGGATGTCCAGGGTTAACACAGAATAAGCGGAAGAGTAGCCATTTAAAAACACTTACAAATAAAAAACTATGAAATAATAATATTCAAATTACTATCAACTTAGTGAGATTGGTAACATTATTCTGTGAAAACCGCACTGCCTCCACCGCGTGAGCTGGGGACCGTTCCACACGGCACCCCCGACACTCTCCCAGATGTTCCCCGCTCATACAGGGCAGGCATCTCCATGCTCCTCAGGCACAAACACAGCACTGTTCAGTCCTTGCCATCAGCACACAGTAATGGTATTATGGTAGTGTAAGCTGACGCTGACTGCAAAATCAAGTGGCCGGGCTCAGTGATAATGTCACCATGCAGATGACCCTGACTATACTGATATTACATTTTTTTTTTTTTATACTGGGAATCCAAATCAGGCCCTTGCACTTGCCAGGCAGGTGCTTATGCCACTAAGCTATATGCCTGGCAAAATTTTAAAGACTTACATAAACACTTTAAAAAAAAATCACAAGGAATCTCAAAGATCTTTAGATCAAGTCCCCAAAGCATCAGGAAACTACAGTTTGAGAAAAGAATTATTCCCCACTGAAATAAAAATCTCGATGACCAGTGAGAGAGTGACTGGTAAAGGCGCGCCACAGTTTACCTTGCAGATCCTCTCCACTCACAGTGGGACGGAACAGACCTTCAAGGAATTATTTTCACAGAGTTAGTGTCTTTGACTTCTTTGCTTTTTTATTTGTTCGTTTGGTTACAGGTATGGGTTTTTTTAGTCAAAGTCTCAATAGGTAGTTCAGGCTAGCCTTATCAAACTATATAGTGCAGGCTGGTCTTGAACTCACAGCAATCCTCCTGCTTCAGCCTCCCAAGTGCAGGGATTACAGGCATGAGCCACCATGTGTAGCTACCTTTTTTATTATGGAGAGAAATATAATAAACCTCTCTGTACTCAAAACCCAACTGTACCAATTATCGGCATGCAGAGGTGAAGTTTTAAGAGCCAAGGCAAGCTGCACGATGGGATTACCTGCAAAGTCTTAGAAAAGTGCCAAGACACAGAAGTATTAAAATGAAAGGAAAGCTAAGGGATTCCTGTGTATTCATTCAGCAAGCATTAAACCCTGAACATACTTCCAACCCTGAGAGTTCTAAGATGAAAACATGATTCCTATCTGCTTAAAGTTTACATAGGAGTGGAATACATGCTGTAACAGACATCATGTCAGACAGTACCAAGGTGGGTTCCTAACTTAGACTTGAGGGTTACAGGAAGTCTGACACTGTTACAGTTGTTTGCTATTAAAAGTTATTACATAAAGCTGGATGTGATAGCACACACCTGTAATGCTGGTGCTCTGAGAGGCTGAGGCAGGAGTATCACAAGTTCAATCTTAACCTGGCCAATTTAATAACTCAGTGAGACCCTGTCTCAAAATAAAAAAGGGACAAGGATGTAGCTCAGGGCTAAGGCTGTCAGTTCAATCCCCAGTACCAAGAAAAAGAGTTACCACATAAATTACTAATTTGATCAGAATCACAGTTTGGGAACAGTACCCGGCAGCCATGTATAAAACTAATCACAGGGGGGACTAGAGAAGAGACTATTTAGGATCACAAAGACCAATACAGAAAAAATTGTACTGATGTACTCATTTTGAGACAGTCTTGCAAAGTTGCCCAGGCTGGGGTCGAACTTGTGATCTGTCTGCCTCAGCCTTCCAGAATGCTGGGATTACAGGCAGGTGCTACCACACCAGGTTGAAAATAAAAAATTACCTACAGCGTACTGAATCTCAGATGACCAAGATGAACCATTACTGTATGTCTTGATTACTTTTCTCTCATTGCTAGGACAAAATACCTGACACTCAAAATTAGGGAAGGAAAGGTTTATTTCACTCACGGTTCATGGAGGTTAGTTTATATTCTGCTGGGTCCAACACAGAGTGGCACATGGCAGAGGGCAACAGTTCATGATGGCAGAAGACAGCAAAAGCAGCAAGAGTGAAAAGGGGAGGAGAGCAGACAGAAGACTCTTTCTATCCCTCATATTGAATGCCAGCTACACACCCTAGGGTGGGTGTAGCACTCAAACCCATAATCCAAGCACTGGACTAAGAATCAATCACAAATTCTAGAAGCCTGGCCCCATGACCACATGATGCTTTGGGGGAACATCTAGACACAAACTATAACACTGCATATACTAAAAAGTGAATTGTGACATGTCAGCATTTCAATTTCATAAACATTAAAATTTGAAAAGAATATGCATATTACTATGAATGAAATATGGTGAAGTATTTGGTTTATTTCAATGTAATGGCTCAAGAGCAAAAAACTTGATTGTTTCCAGGGTACAAGGCATAGCAGTTTTCATGCCACGTGTATGAATTCTCCCTTTTCAACTCTCCAGACCTGCCAGAAGCACTCAATGAGTACAAGGGAAAGTAGCCAACTATCACTCCTCCCAGCATCAACAAAACAAAAATTATAACTAACCAAAAAGAAGCAACATTTTGCTGCATATACTATGGTTTTTAATAAGAGTTTCAATCAGAATCATCAAGAAGTTGCTGCTTCTCACTTCAAAATAAAACCAAAGCAAAACAAAAAACAACTTGAAGCCGGGCGTGGTGGCGCACGCCTTTAATCCCAGCACTCGGGAGGCTGAGGTAGGTGGAGCGTTGTGAGTTCGAGGCCCGCTTGGGCTACAACGCGAGCGCAAGGCTGGCCTGAGCTACATAGTGCGACCCTGCCTCAAAAAACTAGGGCTGGGAGTTTGGCTCATCGGCTTAAGCGCCTGCCCTGGCAGGCGCGAGG
>RJWM01026905.1:0-17416 GCA_004363535.1 Dasyprocta punctata | reverse complement strand
CTTGGACTCCCCCACCTGATCTACCAAGTAAGAATACCCTAGCTGGAGACCATAACACATATTCTAAAAGACTCCTTTAAGTTATTCTGATGCACCCACGACCAGGGATCACTGAACCAGAAGATAGGGACCCTTGGAGGACATTTTAAAGCACAGAAACTCTAAGCATAACTCCAAATCTAAGAGCTATAAATGACAGATTTGACAACATAAAAAGTACAAATTTCCTCAGGAGGCTGAGGCAGGAGAATCGTTGTGAGTTCAAGACCAGCCTGGATTACAAAGTGAGTTCAAGGTCAGCCTTAACTGCATAGTGACAGCCTGTCTCCAAAAATAGGGCTGGGGATTTAGCTCAGTGGCATAAGCACCTGCCTGGCATGTGGGAGGTTGTAAGTTCAATCCCTGGTACCAAAAAAAAAAAAGTACAAATTTCTGGCTGGGCGTAGTGGCACACGCCTGTAACCTGAGCACTCAGGAGGCTGAGGCAGAAAGATCACCATGAGTTCAAGGTCAACGTGGGCTACAAAGTGAGTTCAAGGATGGCCTGAACTACACAGTGAGACTCTGTTTCAAAAATAATTAAATAATTAATTAACAAGTCCATAATACATGAAGACTTTATCAATTAATTAGATGACATAATCCAAAAGAAAAATAAGCAAAGCAACAGGCAATTCACAAAAGTACAACTGCTAATAACATTTAAAAAGCTCCAGTCTCACTAAAGTAGTGCAAATTATGACAGTGAGCTGTTTAAAGATGAATATAACCAGTGTTGGGAAGGCCGACTGGAACATAGAGCGTCTGTACATAAAAGCTTGACACTTCATCAATAGTTAATGACAGGGGCCAGGGCTGGAGCTCAGTGGCAAGAGCGCCTGTCTGGCAAGCACAAGGTCCCGAGGTTGGTTCCTGGTACCAAAAAAAAAAAAAAACAAAAAAAAAAACAGGCAAATCTGTATGCACATCTATTGTATACGGAGCCAAATTTTTAAAACCTAATTTTAGAGCACATATACACTTTAATTTCATTTCTGAAAAAGCAATCACAAAACACAATCGAGTATGTTCATATCTCCGCAGAAAAAGGTCTACAAGTAAATAGATCAAATTCCTCACAGTAATGACAATGACAGAATGAGTGAGGGACTTAACTTACTTCGTATTCCTCTCTACTATTTTTTGTTTTGTGGTTGTTGTCTGGCTTTATGTTGTTGGTGTGTTCCTGTTTGTTTGGGGTTTTGTTTGTTTTGTGAGATAGACAGGGTCTTGCTATGTAGTTCAGGTTGGCCTTGAACTCACTAGCCCAAGCTGGTCTGGAGCTTGCCCTGATCCTCCTGCCTCAGCTTCCTGAGTTCTGGGATAACAGGCACGTGGCACCACACGTAGCTCTATTATTTTCATTTTTATAAAGAAATGAAAAATCTGAATAAATTAATTGAAGATATCTATATTGCACAGCATTATTTTCCAAAGTTAGTACAAAAAACATGACAATTTTGTGTAGAAAAGTTTCATTTCCTTCCTCTTTGTCTTCTGGGAGTCTTCCTGAAAGGTTCCAGAGACTAATTCCTAACCCTTCTAACGCCAAACCCTGGCTGGAGATGTAGCAGGGTTTTCGTGGCATATGTGAGACCTTGGATTCAATTCCCAGTACTAGAGGGGGGTGGGGGGGACCCACCTTTTTGGCAATGTTGGGGCTTAAATTCAGCCTCACACACGCCAGGGAAGTGATCCACCACTAAGCCACATGCTCAGCCCCAATAAAATAAAGAACCAGTCTTTCTTCTTGGTGCTGCCAATCGGCCTCGAGTTCTTTTGCTTGATTCTGATGGAAATTGTGAAACGGCAAAGAGCAGCTCTGCTAGCAGATCTGATGTCACCAGACGACACCAGGTAATGCTGGAGGCCAGCAGTTGACACAGCCAGCTGCTGGTCACCACCACTGCCAGCCGTCGCCATCCAATGCCAGCTCGCACTGGACACCATACGCCAGCTTGGCCAGAGCCGGACCTCTTGTTGCTGGTCTTCACCGGCGGCTGCTCCCTGGAGCTCTTCACAGTAACAGCTCTGGTACTTGCTCTGTCCACACTCCCCAGGATAAAAGTCTGTGGAAATTTACAGGTCTTTTGGAGCCCACCCTACCCAAGAAATAAATCACACCAGGTTTCCAGCAGGTTTACAGGAACCCCAAAGCAAGTCTGTATTTTAGCAGGGTCGGTGTCACAGCGCAGTGCAGTCAGCACGCAGGAGGGAGCCCTCTGAGACTAAAACTCAGGGAACGCCTGGGCAGTGCTACTTCCACAGCCACTCACAGGCCTGCTCAGTGAGGGTGGGCACTGAAACCAGGGTCCCTTCAGGAAGGCCCGCGGTGCATGCTGGGCACGGGCCCAGATCCCTCCCTTCCTGACCTTAGCCCCTCTAGGTTCCCTCTCTCTTCTCCAAATCCAAGTCCTGTTGATACCAGGGAGGACACCGCTAAAGAGCCAGTAAGGACCCTGAAGTAAACTGACCCAGTCCAGGGGGGTGCAAGGGGGATCAAAGGGGAGCTGGAGGGAGGGGCAGATAACCACTGTCTCAGCTGCACCTCGCTCCAAAATGAGTCAGGAGTCAGGAGCTTCCTGTGGTCTGTCTGTCTCACTGTAGCATACGAAAGCAAGACGCAGATCGCAGGCAGTTAACAGTTTGCCTCAGAAGATAATTTTACAAATCTCAAAAAGAAAAAGGAAACACAAGCCAGCAAACAGTTGCAGATAATAAAAATATCACCTGGATTCTTTACATACAAAAGTTACTTCAAGAACTTTAAAAATGAAGTTAGTGAAACACGTATCAACTGTCACCATTATAAAGGAGCTTTCTCTGCAACTTTTCCTAAAATTTACACTATTAAAAGGGATTCATTCCAAGGGACAGGAGTCATTGCTCATCAGCAGAGCTTAGTGTTCGTGAGCCCCTGGGTTCAACCCACAGCACTAAAAAAACCCCAAAAAACAGGGAAGGTGGGGGTGGGGAAGGATTCCTGATCCCTTGGGAAATACTAAGCAAAATCACACTAAGATATCACTACCCTACCACTGACGTAGGTATTGTAAGACTGGCAACACCAAAGAGGAAAAATCAGACCACTCAACTATTCCTAGTTTGTGAAATGGTGCAGCTACTTTGGAGAATGGTTTGGTACTTACTATTTGACCTAAGCAATGTCATTCCTAGGATCTTCCTAGGAGAAATGAAACCATACATCCACATAAATATTCCTGCAGATGTCCCTTAGGGAATCATCCATCACAGCCCGGAAGCAATGCGAATGTCCATCCGCTAGCGAACAGAGTGTATTCAACGTCAAATGGAAAAACTCTGGATATGTGCTAAACGTGGCTGAGTCGTAAGAACACTACGGCAGCTGAAAGGAGCCAGACATAAAAGACGACCTTCTGATTCCATTTCCATGAAATTTCTTGACTGGGTAAATCTACAGACACAGTAGACCAGTGGTTGCTTGGGGCTGGACATGAAAGCAAAGAATGGCTATAAAATCAAAAGGAGAGAACTTCTAGGAGAACAGCAAAAATTCCCCAACTGGGCTGGAGTAATGGCTGCATAACTCCATAAATTTACTGTGATATCATTTAATTGTACTTGAAATGGGCAGACTTTACAATGTGCAAATTACACCTCCATCAACCTGCTTTGAAGAGGGGGGACCCATCAGCCTGCCCTCTGCCCTCAGCACCCAGAGGATGCGTCTGTGCTTCTGTGCCCTCGCTCGGTCACTAAGAGAGGGTGTCTTTAAGCACTCCTGCTCCCGCACAGAGGGCCCTGCACACTGTCACACCTCACTCCGTCACAGCCTTCGCCCGAATCTGCACCGAGCTTTGGGCCCAGCACGTTTATTTTTTATCCTAACTTCTTAATTTCACAGTGAATTTCTTGGAAAAAGAACTGTGATACCCATCCTTCTATTTTTTATTACACTTCACATAGAAGTGTGACGGGTGTGACGGCGCATGATTGTAATTCCAGCACTTGGGAGGCTGAAGCAGGAGGATCATTGAGTTCGAAACCAGCCTGGGCTACAAAGTGAGCTCGAGGCTAGCCTGAACTGCATAGGGAGACCCTGTCTCAAAAATACAAAACAAGAAAAAAGAAAAGCAAAGCAAAGGAGCATTCAATGAATATTGATAACACTGATAAAATCTACAAGGAATAGGCACCACCTGAATAAGACTCTCTTCAACACTACCAGAAACGGGGCAAAAACCTACATGTAAATCGTGCTACCCTTACCTCCCAGCCTCACCCTCTAACAGACTGTCTCCAGATCCCTTCCAGTATTTCAGAAAACATTTCAGTCTATTCTTTCCAGAAATTTCCAATTTAATCAGGTAAGCACAGAAATCACAAGTCATATTTCAATACTGACAAGCAAATTTTGACAGCTGAGTATGAAATCTGCAGACCAAAAAGAGTTTGGAGCTTAAGGGGACACAAGAAAATATGGCTCCATGCTTCAACAAAAGCCTAAAACTGCCACACTAGAAAAAATATCATCTCTAAAAGTCTTACTAAAAAAATCCAGGTAGATAAAGACTGTCAGCGGTGACAAAGGCCTTTATCACCAGAGGTGTCAGCACAAAACCCTTAAAAAGGCAACAGAAACCGAAGCTTTGAAACCTCCTAGCAACTTTCTCTCTCAAATGGTGGACTTCAGTTTCGCTATATGATTTCTGGAAATTATTTACTCTCTAAGAAGGCAGGAAAGTGCAATTTATTATTGAAATCATAATTTGCATCAATGGAATTTAACCCTCCCAAAAATGACTCACAGAGACAGAACATATAAACACCAAACTCTAGTTTGAATAAGGTCTAGCTGACTCAAGAGTTTAGAAAAACAAGCTGTGTGACCACAGAGTTCACGCTAGAGACCCAGAAGCCATCCACCGCGTTGCTGCTGTTGGTTCAGTGTGGCTTGGTGCGGCTTGGTGTGGCTCGGTGTGGCTCGGTGTGGCTTGGTGTGGCTTGGTGTGGTTTGGTGTGGTGTTGATACAGGAGACAGAGCGTGGCAAAGCTGTCTGGAAAACTAAGCAGGACCTGTCAATGACAAGATCCTAGGGCAGCATCAGGTAATTTCCAGGACCCCGTATGTGGAATTCCTCGCAGCCCCCGTGAGATGCGGACACCCCAAGAGAGACGACAGGCCGCAGGAGCCTGCTTTCAGGGCTCCTTACGGGAGCCCACGGGAGACCCCCCTGCATCTCTTAGCGTGTGTTATTTTTGCTTCTGTCCTTTCCTCTCTTTGTGAAGCCCCAGTTCACTCTGCAGAGCTAGTTTTTCCCTTACCCCTTTATCCTGTACTTTTCAAATAAGCTTTTGGCACACTCTTCTTGGCATGTCTCATCCAATTCTTTGAGGCAAGGAGGACCTGGAATGCTTTTAATTGGCAAGCCATTTCCAAAGGAACTACCTGACAACATTTTGGTGACCCAGCCAGGAGCTACCATTTAGGAGTGGCCAGCCACAAGACCAAAAACCAGGGTAAGGCCCATGTAGGACACAGGTCTTGTTTCTCTCTGTGAGACCTTTTTTTCCCTCTGCTTCTCTCCCTCACTCTTTCCCCTAAGCCAGGAATCAGGGGACTCTTCAAGGTGTCAGGGAGGGTCTTCCTGGACTGGCCGTGGGAATGGGGGAAGGAAATGGAGGCTTTTGTTTTTCTTTCGGGCACTCCAAGAGCATGCCTGAGGCCATTGCCGCCTGGCTTCTGTGCTTCCCTTTACGGGCAGATAAATTAAGGACCTACGCCTGTGCCTGAACTGAGTAGCATTTAACACTGAAAAACCTAACGAAAGGAACGGTGAGTATATAAAAACAGCCATCCCAGTTCTTTCAGTACTTCTTCCATCCAAGTAAATACAAGAGATGTTTTCACACCGGTTAAGTAGAGCTATCAAGAGACTTGCAATACCAGCTAAGCCTTCAAGAGGCTTAAAATAAATACGAGTTGGGCCATCAAGGGCTCCAAAGAGGTGGTTCAGAGAACTCAGCTTGGGAAAGTTCTGCCATTACCTCCCGGGAATTTGGACTAGACAGACCAATAGATGGCTCAGTCCCCTCGTCTCTAAGGAGTTGAGGGTCCCCAGTACGGACACGAACGGTTTCTTCACCTATAAAGGATGCTGACGTTACCTGAAGGCTCAGACAGGGACGGCTCTCCAGCCCGTGTAAAGCCTCGCAGGGGCTCCTCCTCATGCGTGGCCCACCCCCTCACAGAGTTCAGGCCCTGCTGTCTCCTTCTCTCTGCAGGTCCCAGTCTAGCAGGGGGAAATCTATCGGACCTTGTCACCACACAGATTCCACCGACTTTGCCACTAGACCATATCCTTGATGAATGGAACAGGTTTGATCCTGACGATTTAAAATGAACAGCTTATCTACTATTGCAATATGGTCTGGGTTCAAAACGAACTGGGAGGTGGCAAAAGATGGGTAAATGGATGGTACTTCAGCCTAGGAGACCACTTTCCAGTTACAGCCTGTCCTCTGGGAACATAGAAGGCGGCAGGAAAGGCCTTATGTTCAGGCTTCTGTGACGCCTTATTAAAGGGAATGGTCAAGAACTGCGGTTCATCATGCAGGCCCAGAAAGACAAAGATCTCCTGGAGGACCCTGTCCTAAGATCCCCATTGGTCTCTTGGGGATCTCATTCACGCTGATTTATCCAGGGAGGATAACCTGGAGGAGATCTCCTTGACCTCCTTGCTATAATCCAGACCAGTAAATCAGGTCCATCCCCTCCAAGTGACTAGGGGCCTCAGTGGCGCCCCAGAGGTGCCCCGCACTCCTCAGCTCCCTGGGCAGCCTCCTCAACAACCCTGAGCTCCGACGGGCACCAACGCCAGCTCTAAGGCCCACAGGCCAGACCCGAAGTGGTGCCTCTCACTGGCTCACAGCCTGTCCCGCCCATGGAGGAGTCTCACGGGCGGAAGGAAATACTGCAGTGCAGGTTCCTTCTTCAGCAGCAGATGTCCAGCGGTGCAAGGAACGATCAGGCCAGCTGCCAGAAGACCCTTGTAAGTCTGCAGATGGGCTCCGAACTTTGACCCTTGCTTTGGATGTACCATGGCTCGATGTCCAATACATCTTGGCCATTTGCTATATCTCAGATGAAAGAGAATCCCTCAAGAGGCTAGGAACTATGTAGATGAACAATATGCCTTAAAAAGGAAAGAAAACCATCCTGCAAATGCCACTCTCCCTTCAACAGAGCTAAACGGAACTATAACATTCAGCATGGACTAAACGGTGCCTGGCATGCTAGCTGTTACTATGGGGATGAAAACGTGCATTAATTATGACGGAATGAGTGCAGTCTTAACGGGACACAGAGGAAAATCCAGCTCTGTTTCATAACTGATTATCAGAAGGCTTCTGCAAGTATACTAAGATCCATCTTCCAAGGCGGGAGAGACAGTGTTTCATTTGCCCCTCAGCCCCAGATTTTCAGCATAAGCTACAAAATCTTCAGATGGGCCACAGACACCTATGGCCCGATTGCTAGACATGGCCTTTTCTGTGTTTAACAATCAGGACCCGGAGGAGAGACAAAAGAGAAAGGTTAAGATTATAGCCACTGCAGTTGGTAATGGTTTAAACCCAGGTCATCTAAGGAAAAACCCAGAGCCGACCAAGGAAAGGGTTCCTGTCCCAAGCGCAGAGGGGCTGGGTACCGGACACAAAGTTGCACCAAGCCTCCCCCTGGACCCTGCTCCATGTGAGGCAGCTAAGGCCCCTGACTGGCAGCGCTGGAGGCCTGACTCCCCGCTCCAGAACTACATAGCAAGACCCTGTCTCAAAAAACAAACAAACACAAGAGTGCACCACTGGCAATCTTTAATGAGGTATAGCAGTTATTGAGACCTTTTAACAAGTTCAGTTTTAAGGAAAATAGCAGCTATTAACTATCAAACTAGTCTGAGCCAATTACATTCATGAAAGGAGGCACACAACTTACAGTGAGAAATAAACTAACGCCACATAGCTTCTGAATTAAGACTTCCAAATAATTAAGATATCCGTAAGAAACATGTTTTTCTTTTTGTCTTTTTGAGACTGGGTTTCACTATGCAGCTCAGGCTGGCCTTGAACTCACTCTGTACCCTAGGGTGCCCTCAAACTTGCAGTGATTCCCCCTGCCTCAGCCTACTGAACGCTGGGATTACAGGCGTGCACCACCATGCCTAGCTAGAAAAACATTTTATTAAACATAAGCCATCCCAGTTTGACAGTAGAAGACTCCCCTGAAAAGAAAAAGAACAAAGAAAAGAGAATATTGAGAGCATTTTTAACTTTCCATTGTTAGTGTTTGCTCTTCCAAGTAGCTCAGAAGGGGGTGGTACGTGTATCATTATTGAGAACTATGCATCAGGTGTTCAACATAGGTCTCACTCTGTGCTGCTGAAATGGAATGCCAATGCCACAGACCGGAGAATTTATAACAAACAGAAATCTGCTTCTCATAGTTCCAGAGGCTGGGTAGTCCAAGTCCAAGAGGGCAGCACGTTTGGCCCACTGAGGGCCACAGTCTCTGAGCCATCCAACACCAAGTGAAGCCTCTTTCATAAAGGTCTCAGTCCCACTCACCAGGGAGGAGCCCCGTGGCCTCAGCCCCCTGAAAGGCCCCGCTTCGTATCACTCACACTGTTCTTAGAGTTCGACATTTGCACAGTGGAGGGGCAGCCCCAAAACCTCAGGGACTCTTACTGGGAACTTTATTCTCAAGATGGGAGGACCACAGAACAGAAAGGCAAAGTAAAACTTCCCAAGGTTCAAACCCAGCAAGCAGCAGAGCCAAACTGTGTTCTATTCCTCCCTACCACAGTGCCTTGTAGGCTGAGTTGGGCCAATTAACTAACTCTGCCCCTTGGCCAATGACAGCACACCAGATTCACAACTACTCTGTCAATTTCTCCACTGCTAGTATCTAAGTGGCCCACTTAACTATGTCTAAAAGTAATTTTAATGTTAGCTTATTTTATTCATAAAATAACATTTCATCAAAATTGGTAGACTGCAAATTCCCTGAGGTTAGGCTCAGTAAATATTGGTAGATACACGAACTGTGTGAGGCAGCACTCAGGAGGCAAGAGGATCATGGCACAGTTAGACCCTCTCTCAGAAAAAAGAAAAGGAAAAGCTGGGTGCAATGGCACAAGCCTGGAATCCTGGCACTCAGGAGGCTGAGGCAGGAGGATCACAGTGAGTTTGAGGATAGGCTGGGCACATAGTGAGCTCAAGATCAGCCTGAACTACATACCAAGACTGAATCTTGAAAGAGAGACAGACAGAACAGACAGAGACAGAAACAGAGAGACAGAGAGAGACAGAAAGAACAAAACAAAATATTAAGTGACTCTGAAGTCCACCGCTCATCTAAAGATTTACACACAACCATCGGCCTCTTCCCTTCATCTCTTAAAGCAAAATAAAGCTGGTAAACAGGCCCATGTGTTTACATTCTCAAGGAGAACTCAAAAAGATACAATGCCAAGACCAGAAATAACCATTCCTCCAAATTCCACGCGCTTACTGCCTGGCCCTTGGAGCGCTTTCCGCACGGTGTTTGTGTTGAACCGATTTCGTGCATGCACCCAGCTCCTCCACCAGACTTCAAGCGACTGTCCATGCCCCCCAGCAGCCACCACGGGGCATCAAAAACACCCGCTCTCTTTTTCCCTACATTTCTGCCACATAGATGGTCAGAATCAATGTGGTTAATTAAAAAAAGAAAAAATGTCTACAATAATAATGAGACTCTCCAGCAACAATGAGCCTGAATCAAAGTTGATTTCTGTCATCAGGTTCTAATTAAGAACGGCAGATAAAGCAGATGGAGAACAGCTTTAATCTTCATGCTAAGTTGATATTACCCTGGTGAAAACACAGAAAAATTGTTTGGACAAGCCAACTGAACAAACATGATATTGGGTGTCCAGAGGAAAGTCTTTCGGAGAGTCTCCTTTCCACTAGATGGCCATCTGGACCTTCAGAGAGTCGGAGGGGCCCGGAGCCTCACTCACCGGCCATGCCCCTGCAGCTGGGCCACGGCAGGGCGAGCCGTGCGGCAAGTCAAGGACAAGGAGATTTCCTTTTTCCCGTGATTAAAAGTTTCCCCTTCTGGAAGTGCTTACTTACTCCGTGTTTTTCCCATTTCACCTGTTCACATCACTTCCTCAGCAATACAGAAGTAGTGTCATAGACTTGAAGTTCTCATCAAAGTTTAGAGTTCATCTAAACTGACTGGCCAGGTAATTGCAGGCCACAGTCTCAGGACTTCATATTGCCCATCTAGATGCAAAAATTTACCTATGTGAAATATTTCTTATGAACAGCTCCAAGACCTAGGGAAGTACTAAATGCTATCAAAATCACTTTTCCACCAGTATAATATTACGATACATACAACAAAACTCTGGCCTACTGGAGTGAACTATTTAGGCCCATTTGTTCAAAATCATTAGTGTATACTAATGTTTATACACTTTCCGTTCATAAGATAAAAGTTACTGAAAAAATTTTGGAAAAATTTGAAAATATTTTCTTAATTATTTTTAGATTATACAAATACATTACAAAATTGGTAAAATTATATATATACACATATATACAAGTATAATACATGAACAGTATGAGTGTTCCCATATACACGTGAGTGTTCATATACACACACTCGCATACAATGTACATCATACTGTGAAACCTTCCCAAGTTACTAGTGATGTCTTTATTTTTATTTTTATTTATTTATTTATTTATTTTGGTACGGGGGATCAAACTCACAACCTCACGCCTGCCAGGCAGGGGCTTACGCCACTGAGCTGAACCTCCGGCTATTATTTTATTTTTTGAGACAAGAATCTCACTATATAATTCAGGCTGGTCTTGAACTCACTATGTAGCCCAGGCAGACCTCAAACTCACTATAATCCTCCTGCTTCAGCCTCCCGAGTGGTGAGATTACAGGCATGAGCCACCATGCCCTGCTAATGAGGCTTTAAAAGCATCATTATAATAGGTATATAATAATTGTCCATTTGGAACATCGAAGTTGATTTAACTAATTCTCCTTTTATTGAACATTTAAATTGTTAATATTTTTTAGAGGGGGTTGTATTGTTGTATTTTGGAGACAGGATCTCACTATGTAGTTCAGGCTGACCTTGAACTCGTTATGTGGTCTAGGTTGGCCTCCAACTCATGGCAATCCTTCTGCCTCAGCCTTCCAAGTGCTAAGATTACAGGTATGCACTACCACGCCCCAGCTTTGTTAATATTTTTGTGGTATAACTAGTACTTTGATAAATATCTCTGTGCCTAAATTAGACCAAGTCCTTAAGAAAGATGACTTAGAAGTATTATCCTAAGTCTCAATAAAGATGTTTACCTAAAAGGAAGTGTCAACTCTACTATTACTTTGTACCCAGATTAATACTTAATTTTGCCATCAAAAAAATACTTTGGGGAAGGGGTGGGGATGCAACTCAGTGGTAAAGTGCCTGCCTAGCATGCATGAGGCCCTGAGTCTGATTCCCAGCATGAAAAAAGAAAATGTTTTTTGATAATTAGGCAAAAATTGGTATCTTGCTTTTTAATTTGCATTTCTTATAAGTACCTTATTTTATGTCAAAATTGTTTTTAATTAGCATGATTAGACAGGCTTTTTAAAAATCTTGTAAAGTTTTCAACTGGCTCAAAGAAACTTATTCTATACCAGTGCTTCAATGACATTAACAGCCCACTGAGGCAAGCATGCCATAGGTTCGCCACTACTGTTCTATACCATAAGAGGACCCATTTGGCTATTCTCAGATTACTACAGAGAAAGAGTCCTATCTCCAAAATAAGACTTTTGTAATAATAAAACTGAATTTTTACAACCCAAATGCTAAGCTAGTCATATTGTATTAAATTCAGTAGATAAGATCAAGGTAAATTTCCCTTTTACACTGAGACACTTGAGAATGAGACACTGTCCTTGTCTCATTAATAATCACCCTGAAGCCAGGCATGGTTGCACATGCCTGTTATCCCAGCATTCAGGAGGCTGAGGCAGGAGGATCACTGTAAGTTTGAGGCCAGCCTGGGCTACACAGTGAGTTTAGGCCAGCTGGAATTACGCAGCGAGACCCTGTCTCAACAAAACAAAACAAAACAAAACAAAACAAAACAAAACACCACAAATAACCACACTGAGAGTTTGAATCACATCAAATATTCCACATAGAGCTTCAAGATTATAGTTCCCTGGCTTACAAAAACATTTCATTAATTTTCCCTTTGTAAAACGTAAGTATTCAGCACAGCACTCGCTTGGCAAGCATGAGATTCTGAGTTTGATTCCCAGTACCAAAAAAAAAAGTATTTCTTTTCACAAGCCATGCTTGAAGTGAGTTACTAGAGAAACAGTTTCAGCATTGCCAAAAATATTTTAATACGTCTTCACACATAAATAAATCTTGGCCAGGCGTGGTGGCGCGTGCCTGTAATTCCACCATTTGGGATGCTGAGGCAGGAGGGTGACAAGGCCAGGCTGGGCTACAAAGTGAATTCAAGGCTGGCCTGAACTGTACAGTGAAAGGCTGTCTTAAAAAGACCAAAAACAAAACAAAACAAACAAACAAACAAAACCCACTTTTTTTTCATATTCCCAGCTTTCTGTAAGAAAATGAGCCACTGGCTCATTGTGAAGGTTAAGTAACTGTTAAAACAGAAACATCAGATTACTCAATTTTAGGTTACATTATTTGCTGAAGAAAGGACAACAGGGAAGTAAAATTGGTCTGATCCCTTTGATGGGATTATTTCTCTGTAGCTATTTAAAACTGCATTGACTTTAAAACCCTACACGGCGGTCCATGTCTGTCATCTCAGCACTCTATCTAGGGCACTGAGGCAGGAGGATCACAAGTTGAAGCCCAACCTGGGCAACGCAGTGACTTAGCCAGATCTCACCTCAAATTTTTAAAAAAGGACTGAGAAGGCTGGGGATATAGCTCAGCAGCACAGCACCTGCCTGACAAGCGCAAGGTTGAGCTTAATCCCTGTTACCAAAACAAAAACAAACAAACAAACAAAAAACACAAAAAGCGGGGGCGGGGGGGGGAGGCCTGGGGATGTAGCTTAGCATGAGACCCAGTTCAATCCCCAGTACCAAAAATAAATAAGTTAATTAAATTTTATTGATTTTAAGACATAGCATTAAATGGGAAACAAAAAATCACAATACTATGTAGTATCAATTATGTTACAAATAAATAAACGATAAGTAAAAAGTTTTGTCTCTTCATGGTGAAAACATAATGAAAAACAAATGGCATTAATTCAACAGTTAAATACTGGTTGCTTGTTTTATTTCAATAACATCAGTGTAACAACAACAAAAGATTTCACAATACTTTAATTACTATCCTTCCCATAACCTTTTAGTCATGATCTACAAAGCGTGTGCCGGTCACAGTGGTATGCACATTAAAACTACAAGAGCAATAAAGTGCTCAATATTCAAAGTATCCACCAAGTTTTAAATGAAATATCTTTGTTGGGATGGCCTTCCAGTTTTCTCTCCCAGAGCAACTCCAGAGCTGACAAACTGCTCAAAAAGCTTCAGGTTTTGGAGGGTTAGGGATGTTCAATCAGTAAAGTCAATGCACATATTTCAAAATCTGGAAAGAAAAAACAAAATCAGAAATATTTCTGGTCCCAAGCATTTTGGATAAGGGATATTCAAACTCTAATGCCAAATATGCAGTCTACCAGCCTTAACCTAGTTCAAAATTCCAGACCAATTTCCATGTGGCACCTCAAACTGTATCAAACTAAATTGAGAAATCTTTGTCTCAAAAAGATGATTTTCTTCTAATTGTGCTTTCTTCCAAGGACAAAAGTCAAGACCTCAGATGTGAAGGAGTCCCAACAATAAAGGTTATTAAAAGAGCTGTCTTTGGTGAGAAGAAAAGCCACATAACTCTCAAAACAACGGTTTGCTGACTTTCAAATACAAAAATAGTGATTGAAGACAATAGATACGTGGTAATATTAATGGAAACAGAACTGCCTCATCCACAGAAGTCCAATTTCTTATCTCAGCACTCAAAGCCTTTCCCTCTGGACAAGTCCCCTTCCCAGCTCAGCTCTCACTACACGCTCTTCTTCGGCATTGTTCACGCATCCCTCATGAGGACAAAGCCTCTCCTCTACCTCTCCCTACCAGCAGAAATCTTACCCAGCTTTCAAGAGCCTATTAAAAAAGACGACTTCTCCTTGAAGTTTCCACACCATGCCCCAAATAGTTCTTAACAGCATTCTTCCTCTCTAAGTTCCAGCTGGCACAGTAACTACTATGATTTTTCTACTAATTAAAACACTGCTGCAAAACCCTGGACTAGATAGATGCAAGACTTCCCCATCTCCCCAAGCATGGTGGCACACACCTGTAATTCCAGCACTCAGGAAGCTGAAGCAGGTAGATCACCATGAGTTCGAGGCCAGCCTGAGCTACATAGCGAGACCCTATTACAAAACAAAACAAAACAAAAGAAGAACTCTCATCTCTGCACGGTCCACACCAGCCTAGCAGCACCATGCACTACACACAGGGGCTCCCCCAAACCCCTCTGCGGCAATGGACCAGGAGACATGAACAGTTAACCAACATCAGGACCCTCACTGTCTTACATAAGAATAGATTTAAAACTTTACCCAAAATGTATTACGTATAACTTTAAATTTAATTTTACCTACAGAATAGAGCACAGTGATTCTCTTTGAGATTCAATTCCCATTCTGCCACTTACTCACTAAGCAGCCCTGTGTAAGTTACCTGGCCTTTCTGTTCGCCTCCTCGTGGTACTCATAACCTGCAGGAGGGCTTGTATTTGCTCACGATTTCAAGGAATTCAGTCTATCAGCTGCCCCGAGGTAGGAACATCACAGCGAACCACAGCTGCTTGGCTTATGGCAGCAGAGAAGCAGAGCAGAACAGTGACAGAAAGGAGTAGGTTAGGGATCCACGTCACACCTCCACGACCCACCCAGACACACCCAGGAACAGCCTGACTAATCTGCCAGGTATTTATTAATCCAATGAGTGAATACATCAGGATTAACAGTCATAATTCATCCCATGCCAACTTCACACCCAAACACATGGCCTTAAATAATACTTAAGCCCTAAATTAAGACAAGAACAAGTTCGTAATTTTCCCTAATATAATGCAACTATCTCATGTACAACCAGAAATCCAATAATCTCTTCTCCCAAAGTCTCAACAGTTCTAGCATTTTTCAAAAGTCAAAGTCCAAGTCTCTTATGAGATTCAAGACAAACTCTTAGCTGTGAACCTTTACAAAAGTCAAAAATAATTCACATACTCTCAAAATATAATGGTACTAGGTAAACATTCTCACTCCAAAAGGAAGGTAAAGGAGGATAAAAAATAATCAGACCAAAGCAAGACCGAAACTAGCAAGATGAACATTAAATCATGTATATCTATGTCCAAGATCTGGGGGCACAGTGGTAAAACATGAATTCCAAATAGCATAGTGGTCCCCACCTCTATGGCCTTGCTTGTTGCAACCCGTAAGTCATCTCTCTTGGGCTGGTTCTGCTCATGGCCTGTAGCTTTCCTCAGAAGACATTCCATGATCCTGGTATCTCTGGTTTTCTGGGCTCTCTACTACAACTTTGGCTTCATTCTCAAAGCTTCATGCACTGCCTTTTCAGAGGCTCCTTGTCTGCCTTCCAGGTCTTCCTTTGAAATCTGGGTGGAGGCCTCAGTGAACCACAACTCTTCCATTCTGCATGCCAGTAAAACCAGCACCACATCAACAATGCCAACATCTGTAGTCAGAGAAGCAGCAGCCAGGACCCCTTGGATCATGGCTGCAGTAGCTTCTGAGTTCCTGGATGGCTGAGCACAGTGAAATGAAGCCCAGGGAACCTATTCCCCAAGAGTTCTTCTTGATCAGGGTTCCCAAGAACCCACTTCTGAAATGGAAAGTTGACACTTTGCACTCTTGAGCTTGCAATGGGTGGATGAGATCTTGATGATTCATGAGATGCCTTCAAGGCATCTTTCCTTTTTATCCCTGCACAAAGTACTTTATTTCTTTTTAATGGAGTTAGTCTCTTTAGTAGCCATATCTTCTTTGGCCCCAACTTTACACATGGCTCCTTCTGGGCCCAAATTGAAGTTCTTTAAACTTTTCTGCTCTGTCTTTTACCCCAAATTTTTCTAAAAGCAGCCAACAGTACCTACACCACAGTTTGGACTGTCTTGAAATTTCCTCTGCCAAATTAGGTAGTTAGTTCACCACCCATTTTTTTTAACAGGTGGGTTTGTTTTGTTTGAGGCAGGGTCTCACTCTAACTCAGTCTGGCCTTGAATTCATTATGTAGCCCAGGCTGGCCTTGACCTCTCAGTGGTCCTCCTGCCTCAGCCTCCCAAGTGCTGGGATTACAGGCATGTGCCACCATGCCCAGCAAGTCCACCACCCTTAATCTCAGTTTCCTACAGTCGCAGAACATAGGCAAAATGAAGATAAATTTTCTACCAGAGCATAACACACACGGCCTCTAGCCCAAATGGCAATAGAGTTCCTGTTCCTAACTGATCCTGAGGCTGGCCTTTACCGTCTGCAATCCTGTCAGCATTCTGGTCTTCTGAGTTCTAACCAAAACCATTCATTATGCTGTTCTTACTGCATTCTAGGGCTTCTCTAGCCAGCATCTCCAAACCTTTCCAAACTCTTCCTGCAAACCAGTTCCAAAGGCTTCTGAACCACATGGTCAGGTATAGCCCTAGCAATGACTCCATTCCCAGCACCAATTTTCTGTATCAATCCGCTTCTTTGTGACTGAGACACAATACCCAACACCTACAACTTACAGGAGAGGTTCAATTTGACTCACAATTCCAAGGAATCCAGTCCACGGTTTGCTGGTTCCAAAGCAGAAACCTCCTGGTTGAAGGGTGTGGTGAAGCATAGCTGCTTAGGTCACTGCAGCCAGGAAGGGTAGAAGGAACAGTGCCAGAGGGGAACGTGCAAGGGGTCACCTCCATGCCCCACACAGACATATCCAAGAGCACACTTCACTAGTCTGCTAGGCCTGTCTTAACCCAATGAAGCTGACATGTTAGGATTAACAGTCAATCTTTCTGAGCTTCAGGTCTTCTGACTTATATTAGGACTAATAATAACTACTTCATAGAGTTGCTATCAGGTAAAGTTAAATAGCACAGTACCTGGCATATAGTGAAAACTCAATAAATGGAGGCACACTTACTATCTAAACTCTTCCTTTTCACAAGATTCTAAGTAATAAGTAGCTATTTATTTATTTATTTATTTATTT
>RJWM01026904.1:0-27460 GCA_004363535.1 Dasyprocta punctata | reverse complement strand
TACTAAGAACCCTGTGAGCTAGCTAATCCTGTTCCTCTCTTTGGTCTTCTTTATGAGAATGAGTCCCAAAGATTAGAGTGCTAACCTTTCCATTGGTACCATCTCCTTCCTGCTGAAGGACTCCAGTGCCCAT
The DNA here is from genome assembly GCA_004363535.1 of Dasyprocta punctata. Taxonomy (NCBI): domain Eukaryota; kingdom Metazoa; phylum Chordata; class Mammalia; order Rodentia; family Dasyproctidae; genus Dasyprocta; species Dasyprocta punctata. The sequence goes on along the minus strand of RJWM01026904.1, from coordinate 27,327 downwards.
TTGCACATTCTCTTACCATTATGGAGTAGAGTGGTCCGAGGAACACAAGAGCCCTTCTCAGGAGACCTATCTGCTGGATCATGCTGTACCAGTGACATGATATTCAATATGAAAACGATAAGAGAAAGGCGAGCTTATGCCAGTGTGGTAGCTGGGCTGCCTGAACTCACAGATCTAAATGTACACAGGGGTTATAACAATACAGAAATAAATAGAAAAAAATGAATTACTGAGGAGGAAAATATCAGACTGCATATATAAATGTCACTGTCAAATGACCATTCCTGTACAGCTAACTGGCTCAGAGATTGATAATATCTTAGAGACTTGGAAATGTGCAAAAAGACAGAACCTGAGATCTTCATTATTCAAACAATCTCTAGAAGTTTTGTAAGTTTGAAGCTCCATAGGAACACTGGATGCTATCACAGGAGCCCTGACCTCCCTCATACATGCACACACATACACATCATAGATCCCATCCAAATTTGTACTCACTATAGAAATCCTGGGGCAGGAACATATCTTTACACCAAACGCTGGTCTCTTCTAATACAGTTCTAGTAATTTCACTCTAGTACTGGTAATGAGGATTGGAGGTATAATTCAGGGAGAGCACATTTGTCTAATATGAACAAGGCCATGGATTCAATCAGTTAGCACCACAAAAAGGAAAAAAATCTTTTAATATTGGTGATAATGCCTGAGGAAAAAGCATAGAAATCTTTGTTCTGGTAATGGCAATGCCTTAGGTGATGGAATGAGCCTGCAGAAGAAGTCAACTTGCCCAACCCAAGTACTATGCAGCACACACATCTCACTTCTTCCAGTGCCCAGGATAGGGAAGTAAAGAATGATGAGAAGCTCTAGCCTTGGATCAGGCTTTGTTTGGAGTGCTAGGGAGAGAACAGGGTGATACTGGACTCCCTAACCCCCACTGCAATTTGTTCTTCAATCTGTGGCCTGGTGCACTGTCCAGAATCAGCAGGCTCTGCTGTTGCTCCAAGCCAAAAAGAGCAACAGCAGAATTGGCCCACCGAGGCCTCCTCCTCCTGCTGCACTCCAGACTCTGGCTCCCCAGAGGCTTCATCCCTGAGGAAGGAGAACCTGCCCTTTTCAGCTCACCAGCTTGCCTGGCACCCTCCCAGGTCCCTACCAGAGGGGTCCCTCAGAACTCCTATGGAAGTTGCAGAATCTTCAACTCGGTTTATATCTCCCACTTGAGGAGACCAAGTGCCACAGTGCCATTCCTCTGTGATAGAAATTGATTTGTAGTTTCACTTCCTTCAAGCACCCAGAAATGCCCAAGTCTAGGTGTGTGGTAGGAAGCAAGTCCTTATTTTTCCTGTCATACTCTTGTCCAGATTTTTTCTAGAACATGCCTTCTAAATTTTTCAAGATTTTCCCCCTCTGTGCCTCAAGGGGAGCTGTTGGTGCACAGCAATAGACAACTTACTCGGAACAGTGGGTTTGGGGCTTCCCTGCAAGAGAGATGAATTTTACCCAGGTGAGAAGGAGCCAAGACCAAGGTAGGTAAAAGTACTGATGTCAAAAATGGAGTTATTGTTAGAACACTAGGCCCCTAGCCTTGCTTGCACCAGTGGTTCAAGTGGGAATGTAGAAACATGGAATCAGAGAATAAGATTTCTCAAAACACATAGATTGGCTGGCGATTCCATAAACATGACCCAGCCCCAAAGGCTTTTCCTCGGGGCCCTCAACCCCTCAGGAAATATACCATGGGGGTGAATTTAAAGAAAGGCAGGATGCACTGGTAGCAAACCCCAACACTTGCATCTGTGCAAATACTGCTTTAAGCTCTAATCAAAGTCACTGCAGAGTTATATGTATGTATGAAATGTGATAAGAAAATGGTATGTGTTTAAATTGAAAAAATGTGTTATAGTGAAAGACATACAGTCACTTATTGCCCTCAAAAATGTTCTCCTCAATTCAAATACACTTATCCCATCAATCTTGCCACTTTTTGAAGCAGTCATGGAGGTGTGTTCTAAGTGAGGGAGAGTATTTTGAGAGGGATTGATAGCAATGTGTTTTTTACTGTAATAAATTTGTATAATTTATACATTCACCATATTTTTGACCATGTCATGTATGAACCTTAACTGCAATAAAATGATTAGCTGCTCCTGGACAAGGACCAGATCTCCACAGGGATTATTTTTCCTTCTCTTCATTATCCTCCATCCCTGGAATGGAGGATAATGCAGAATTCAGTGTACAATAGAGAGTTCATATGCTGTGATCATGGGAAAAGACATACCTGGATGCAGGAGACCCAGGCTTTAACCTTGGGTCTGTCTAATTATGTTGTGATTTTAGAAAAATCTCCTGAATTCTCTAAGCCTTTGCTTTCTCACCTATAAATTGAGGCTAACAAGACACTTGGGATACTTTACTCCTCTAATGGAAAATTATTTTGAATATGCCTTAAACTAAAATAGATAGAAGATAGAGAGATAGATAGATAGATAGATAGATAGACAGATAGATAGATAAATTTTACAGCCCCTGTCATTCACAGATTCTATTATTCTGTCTTTGACTCCTCGCAAGTGACCCCCAAGTCTTATGAGCTAGGAAGTCACCATTTTGCTGGGGTCAGACTTCCATTCAGGGAAGTGAGGTTGCTGGCTCCCTAGAGTATTCATCCCCAGTGCTGTAGTTCTTCCCATCCACAGGCACTGCGCTTTAATAAAGAATCAGAAGATACAATGTGAGCTCCTACTGGCATTTCTGTACCAACATATCATGTCTTGAATTTCTCTGGTTACCACTTCCCACATGTTCTAATCTATCTCATCTGGTTGTTCCGACATCTCATAACCAGTCAGTTAACATCTGCTGTGCTCCTAATGGACAGTTCTTAGCACAGCAGCTAGTACATACCTTGAAAATCACAAGACATAGCCCACGGTTCCTTCATTCAAATCCTCCCATGTCTCCCCAGCAACCCCATCAGACCTAGGACTCTGAGGGCAGTATACCACACAGGCCTAGCACACAGAAGGCACTGCATAAACATTTATAGAATGAGGGAGCAATCACTGCACTGCATTTATAGAGAGAGGAAATTATACATGACTGTGTTTTTCATGTGTTTGAGATCCACAAAGGCCTCAGGATATCATCTCACAGATGTCAAGACTCCCTCACACTACAGTAGTAAATAATCCATACATATTTAATTGTGTATGGAAGTGAATTGAACAACACCTAAATTCACAGTTCCAGGCAATGCCCAGAATAGGTGTACAAATAAATCCATAATTGTGCATTGAAGCACAAGGTTAGCACGCAGGCAACCCAAGGGAGGGTGGCATCACATGAGAGGGTGAGAGGGTGACAGCCTTTCACAGGCGCGGGGAGCCCTGGGTTAGCCAAGGAAGGGCAGTTATTGCTGCCTGCAGGGGAAGGGAGCTGTACCTGATGACTTGCTGAGAGAATTCTGTGGAGTATGTTAATTTCTGTGGGACTTCAGAGGCCCCATAACTCTTGGAGATTAATAAGAATCTGGGAAGTATCTGTCTTTGCCGGCTGCTTTCATTTGCGCAGTAATAAAGCTCGCCTTTCTTGTTTAATAAAAACAATGTGGAAACAAATGGTTCTGTGCACAGAGGAACTTTAGAGAAATGAATTCAGCGGCATGGAGGGAAGTGTTTCATCATGCTGCTGGCTCCCCAAATCTGTAAGAGAAGCCATGGTTCCTCTTTCACACACATGCACACCACCCTACACACACACTCACACACACTCACACTCGTCATCTTGTATTTTAGTGGTACATCTGTACTCTATCCTAGTGTGCCAGGTAGAGGAGCAAAATGGAAAAAGGCAGAAAAACCCCCTTCCTCTGCTGATCAGCACTTGTTCTGAACAGAGAAAGCCAAGGTTTGGCTCTTGAGACCCCAGTATACAACTGGAAGGAGGTGAGTGGAGGTCTAGGCCAAGTTGGCAATAAATAAACTGAGGAGAAACTCCCTTTCCTGGAAAGAGAAACCTGCCTAGGAAGAGAAACTGGTTGAGGAATCAGTGAGACACAGGCTCCAGGGAAAAACTGGGATCATATTTTTCAGTTTTTCTTTCCTCATGCTCAGGTAGGTGGTCCAAGGTCAGCTAATGGTCCCCATCCAGCTGCCTCAGCCCCTGAGCCCAAGCACCAATTAATAGAGCCAAACGGTGCTTCTGATGCCCCCACCCCTCTTTCTCAATTAAAGACACTGAGTTCTTCACATGGATACTGTATGGAAGCAACAGACTTTGCTAGAATCTTGTGTTTCCTCTTTGGGGTTCTGCGTGACCAACTGGGAAATGGGGTCAATGCTAGTAAGAACCAAAATGGTACATCAGAGTGGAGAGAGACCAGTGGAGCATTTCCCTACCACAGAAGAGCCCAGAAAATACAGGCATTATTAACTGCCTACTATGTGCCCTGCCCTGCTGGCCACCATCCCCAGGGTGATGCATGAATCACTGTAATGAATTAGAACCTCATTAAATTAGACAAGTCGGGGGTCTGGCCTATCTGCATTAATGAAGATCTGATTTATTAACTATCTTTAAAGAAATGCAGTTTTATTACTTTCAAGTATAAGCATTGATTCATATCAAGTGCCAACAAGCATTGCCAAGTGGAGGTCCTGATGGCCCTGCCTTAACGAAAAGATAAGATTAATTTGTAATTAACAGCATCCATTTGCATGGAAACAATTAATGGGCTAAAGCCCTCATAAAAACAGTGCAATCTATTAACTAGATTAATAATGCCCCCCTTAGAATCTAGTATAACTTATTAGTTTTTTCCAGAAAAGGCAAAGGTCAGATTTCCAGGAGCTGGAGTGCTATGCTGAGCCCAGAGAAAATTATAAAGATGCCCAAGCTTGTCTGCAGGGTCCCTAGCTCCCTTATCTCTTTCTTTCTCAGTTTCTTTCAGCAGGACTTTATTGAGGGGAACGGAAAGAAATTTAAAATGGGTATCGGATGATCATTGAAGGAGCCTCCACCTGTCTGGGAAAACAAGACACGCACCCACTGAAATATTAGGGAGAAATTCAAGTGCTAGAAGGAGGCAGTGTGTAGCTAGTAAGCACCAGCCATGACTGAACTAGTATGAGACACTGAGGAAAACTTTTAAAATGTAAACTTTCATCTATAAATAACCCTCTATCTCAATTTCCTTTCGAATTCCACGATGAAAACACTAAGGCACTAAATGTTCTCTACCTTGTCTACATTCACACAGCTGGTAAAATTAGAATCGATGGTCTCCAAAAATGGTCCCACAATGAATGGCACCCCCTAGTGTTCACATCACTATGTGCACATCTCCTCTTGAATATGGGACAGTTTGATAGCTACCATTTGACCAAAAAAAGTGCTACAGAAGCGACCACTATGTGACTTCAGTGGTGAGATCATAAGATGACCTTTAACATCTGCCCAGTCAACACTTCCTCTGGTGGAAACCAACTGCTGTGTAAAAGGTCCAACTACTCTGACACTGACTTGGTGTGGGGAAGCCCAAGCCTGCCAGAAGGAGAGACTATGTGAGGGAAGCAAAAAAGATGCTTAAACAGTTCTAGTCACCTCCATTGGGATATCAGACCTTTGAGTAAAGACTCCATCTGGGCATGAGCCCATCTGAAGTTCCAATAGACTCCAGTGACCCCACCAGTCACTGTGGGACTACACCTGCAAGAAAAACCCCAACCAAGATCTATACCACCCAACTGAGCCCAACCAACCCACAGAACCACTATTTCTTATGATTCTGTGCAGCAAATAAGTGACACACTAATGCTCCACACCAGTAGTTGGGTACCACAGACCTTTGTGAGTTGAGTTCATTTGCTTTCTCATTTCATCCTTAGTTCCATCTTCAACTGGGGAGCCCCAAAGAGGCCTGCTCTTTTGCTCTGACTTCTGTCTTGTGAGAATAGTATTCAATCCATGAGTAACCATAACCTTGTTCAATTTCCATGAATCAGTACATACTTATATGGTAGGAACTAAACACTGGGCAGAGACTGTGCTTATCCCTATGATTCATTTTCATGCCCCATTGTGAATGTTGTTGTGAGATTCTGTCCTGATTACCCTATTCAGATTTCTGTCTTTCTGGTATGTGTACTAGAACATGGTCTCTACTTTAAGCTCACATGTCCCACTCTTTGTTATCCTATTTCTGCACTGCATCCGTGAAGTTTCCTGCATCCTCCCATAACTTTCTCCATCTTTAAGATTTTATGAGTAATTGAGTTCCCTTCCACAGTTTGGAAGATTCCAAACTTGGAATCTAATTGGAAGATCAGATTGTATCAATGGGAAGAAAATTTACTCCCTCTCCCTCTCAGCTGTCTACACCACCTAAACCTGAGATCTCTAAAAGAGTCTGAAAGAAATCTCCAGGTGAGAAATGTCCTCCCAGGGAAAGCATATGACAAACAAATACACAACACATGTAGAAGGTGCCTTCCAGGAAATGTTCCTCACTCTGGCTGAGCTTAGAGAGGAAAATGACGTGGCCAGGAGTCAGGAGTCCCAGCCTGGAGACAGCACCATGAGTGCAAACTTAGACTCTTCCTTTATGACTTTGTGAATTGAATCAAATTTCTGAACCTCTAAAGCTAGTTTCCTCATCTGTGAAGCAATATTACTGGTGCTTTTTGCATAAAATTAAATGAGAAAAATCCTTTCAAAACATTTATACAGAATAATAAATGCTACCTTTTAGTAATAGTCATATAGATGCTGGTTTTCATATTTTTGAGTGGACTTACAAGTTTTCAATATTTGGCTTCAAATTGTACCTCCAAGTCTAATTTATATGAAAAAATAAGTTGATTCCTCTTATGAGATTTTATTTAATCTTCATAATACCACTGCCACAACTACAGTTTTATAATGAAAATCAGAAATAGAGAGATATGGTTATGTGTATTATTATCCCAAGATGGTGAGTTAAGATCTGAGGTTTAGAAAAAGCAATGATTTGGCCAATAAAGTACAGCCCTTCAAAAGAAGAAAAATAGGTTTATATCTCCTCACTGAGTTTAAAATTAAAGTCTAGGCCCATGGCCCTCCATCATGACCTTGCTAATGGAAGGTTCATACACAGACACTAATTTGAGTATCTATTTTCTACCCATTCATAGAAGAAATAACAGATACAAAGAAAAAAGTACTCAGACATTCTTTTGAAGAGGTCACGATCTAGCAGGAGAAACATTGGAAATATAAGCTTTACTTTTTTTAATGAACAAAAAAAATCACTTGACTATGTGCTAAATTTAAGGTCTACAGAAGTTCCAAAATAAGAAGAGAGGATAACACTCAGGAGAGCGGAGAAACATGTCAGGGTACCTCAGGAAAGGACAGAGCACTCATTTCTGAAGAAATATCTCAGGCCATCCATTAAACATGTGAGTATGAGAATCCAGGAAGTCACAAAGGGATGCCATCCCTAGGTCCTCCCTGCAGAGATGTTGTTGCAGGGTAACTGGGAATGTGTGTTCACCACTTGCATACATTTCCTTATTCCCACACAGCAGATGTATACTACAGAGGCTAGGAGAGCCACATTGCCTTCAAAGGGATTCAGATTCCAGGGTTTTCTCCCCACTTTTACCTTGAGCACTAACCTAAGATATTTATATTAAGAATACCCGAGACCTTTGGATGGTAGAGGTATAGCAGGGCCAAAAGGAGCAGAAAACAACATGGACAAACAAGCAAGTGTTCCAAACTCTGCTAAGTCTGATCAAACAGGGCCACCTTCTGCCCCTCAAACCCCTGTCAACTTGGTTAGGGCTAACGTTCTTCACTAGTAAAGTAAACCCATGGAGAGTCACCATGGGACCTTAAGCTGATGTGTCCATTACACACTCATGGGAAAAACAAGACTGGAAGATAAGAAGGTAGGCTGGAAGGGCAGAAAGAAGAGATGAAGGAGGAATTCTCAAATGGTCACTGTCAGCGAACCCATAAACAGGGATATGCTGAAGGACCACCCGTGTCTCTCCAGCACAGCACAAGATGCTGCTAAAGACATGAAAAAAAGACACAGTCTGGCTGGGAACAAGATTTTGACAAAAGCAACCCACAAAGTAGAACCATTAAGAAACTGAGTAAAATAACACTGAAGGAGTCATAAGTGTGAGTAACGGATGCATGGAAAGCAAAGGTCAGGTGAGTGGTGAATCTAGTGGCTCAAACCATAGGTTATGAGTTTGGATAGGATGAATGGAGGGAGAAAGGTTTCTCAGGTGAAGGGAACACCTTGGATGAAGGTAGGAGGTCAGAATAAACAAGGTACATATTCAGAACATTCAGAACACAACTCTGCTAAAACTCCCAGTTCACCTCACAAATAAAGACACACATGGGTGTGAGCACTCCAGTACTGTGCCAGGTTCGGAGGAATTGAAGATTAAAGAGTCTCTTCCCAGAAACTATCAGCAGTGACCAACTCGGAGGATCTCACAGTAATGAAATCAGCCAGACCTCTTACCCCAAACACTAATTCTTTCCAGAGAATCCAGTATTATTGAGAGGCCAGCTTCTACTTCAAGGTAAGGGATGAGAGAAGGTCATTTAAATCTTTTCCACAAAATGTTTGTTTTTCTAGTGATCATAATCATTCTAGTTATGAATATGCTCCTCATTTTTTCCATGCCCTTTCTTCTCTGCAGACTCTCTTCTAGGGCACTACGGGACTCCGCAAAGGCTGCCTCTCAGCACAGGGCCCAGGGCATGACAACTTCCTGCTGCAGCACTCTGGTTTCTATGCCCTAATCATGGAGAAAAGCCCATCTAAGTTTCCAGTCTGGCCACATTTCTAGGCAATGGGTGGCAAAGCTGTCGTGAAAAATGTCAAGCTGAATATCACAAGAGCCCCAACCCACAACTGCTCTCTTTTTCTCCCCATTGACACAAATTATTTGAAAGCTGTAGGAAATAGGAAATTGCTCACTTTCTTTTAATCAAGGACACTCTTTAGGATGCTTAAGTACAATGCTATTTAAAAATGGGCAGTTTTATATAAAAGAAAGAAGAAAAAGTATAGTAAGAATGTACAGTATATCATATTGAATTAGCTTTTCATGACGCAACACGTAAACAAATCTGTTTAATTAAAACACCTTGTTTTTATTGCATTCTGAGCAGTTTTTCAATGATTAAGAGGAAATAAGACAGTGGGGAAGGGATGCTAAAATTTCTCAGATACCTCTCCTCCAAGACTGTCTCATTGTCTTCTGATGTTCTCAGTTCCTGACTGCCCCCTTACCCTGCATCTGTGTCCCTGTACCCCCTCTTCTTACCCCCTCTTCAGTTGCATTAACAATAACTACCTCTATTCACAAAGATTTTAGCAGATTTTATGCAGAGAGGAAACAAAAGAGGTGATCTCAACCTAAGAAAAACTTAAGATCCCCCCAAAGTGGGAGGAGGGGAAGCCTCAAAGCCCACAAGGCTCCAGCAAGAGACAGCAAAGAGGAGCAAGCCAAAGGTCAAAGTCAAGACACCTGGCTCCTTATCTGGCACTGATGATGGAAAACAGGCTTTGTCCTCTGCTCAGGCCTCTGCTTAATCCTGAAACATGGCTGCTTTATTTAGGAAAAAGCTTGATGGAGATCCTGAGAGTCCAGCACAAGGAATTCTGACCTATTCTTGGGACCACTATGGTCCCACACATACCACCTGACACAGAGGCCTAAATCAAGAGATTTGAGGATTTATACAAGGCAGCCTGTCATCCTTAACCCCACGCAGAGTTCAGAGAATGCCCTGACCTCCCCGTTCCTACACTCCTGCTGGGGTTCTCTTCTCACCCCAAGTGAACACTATCAGATCTTCACATCTACCCATACCCCCTCATGGCACTGATACCTTGAGGGGTGTATGTGTTTGTATTTTTGGTTTCTGGTCGGTTTCCTAACAAGCAGAAGATTTAGCTTTTAATCCATCTGTTGGGTGCAAAGCATAATATATTCTGGGAGTGGATTAGGGGACTAAATTTGGGAAATGTGTTTTCAAAATGTGGGTTTGCAACGCAAGCTTGTTGATGAGGGTGTCATTTGGTGTCTGAAGGCCTTTTTGGGGCTGCTGCAAGAAGACAGCTGAGGACTGGGGAGCAACAGGTATGCGAACTTGCTCTGCTCAGAATGGTGGAGACTGAAACATGTCTTTTAAGGATGCCCCAATCACTCTTTCTGGGCTCTCTTCTTCCTTTGCTTCCTCCCTCCTACAGCAGGACCTCTTCCTGGTTCTACCCTCATACTGGCTTATATTTAGTCTTACACAGGAGTGATAGCTAATAATAAAACATGAGTCTCAGTGTCCTACTTGGGTATGTACATTCTAGGAATGATCAAAGCCTTATGCTTTCATAAGGTGGGAATGGGAGCATCAATCAACATTTAGATACGATATTGGCAGGGATAGATGAATTCTGCCTCAGAGACTCAGAAACAAGTGCTCACTGGTTCTCTCACTCACAATGGCCATCTGGAATGCTGGAGAGCAAGAAGATCTAGTAACTGTACAGTCCAAGGAGCTGAAAGCTGCAGAACATGAGGGATCAAGGATGCAGTGCCAGCACCAAACTAAAGCCTTGAAAGCTCCTGAAAGAGCTGCTTGCGTGAGTCCACATTGAAAGGCTGGAGAAGCTAGAAGTCAAAGAGACTGGCTTCTTCTTTCTTTCCCTTTCATTCCATCTGGGCTGTGGATGGTGTCACCCACAATCAGAGTGGTTCTTGCCCCCTCAGCTTGCAGGTCTGCATGCTAATCATCTCTAAAAACACCCCTCAGACATGCCCAGAAGTATTCTTTATTATGCTAGCCATTTCTTAAGTCAAGATGAAAACTATGATTAAAAGTTGCAATAGGTTTATAGGACGAGACTAGGATAAGGGGCTGGAGTGTGTGGGTAATGGCACCACCCCTCTTCCAGCCATGGCTGAAGCATTACAAAAAAATCAATAAAAGACTTAGAGAAAATAGCGGTCACAAAAACGTCTGTCCACAGCATCCCTGTCTCATCACCACTAGCCTCCTACAGATTGTTCCTAGCAAAGGAGAGCTCATTGCATCGTGTAGAGGCTGACCACCATGCTCCAACTACGGACTAGCTACACAGAGGAGTGAAGACTCATAACCAGCACACCAATAGATTGGGAAGATCCAATTCTAGCTTCCATACTATGCATTCAATACACAAGATTGGGATGAAATCTTCCCATCACACTTCTCTATTGTTTTCCCAGCCGACTTTAAGGCTTCCCAATGTGTTCGTTTTGCCCCTAGCAGATGCAGTCATCCTCCATTAGTGAATTAACAAGTATTAACTATCTGCTGCCTTGCTCTATACAGGAACAAATGCTCTGGACCATATGAGAAATACAGTACTTGGATTCAGAAAACACACAAGTCATGTAGAACTGAGGCAGAAACTGCACCCAGCACATAGAGAAGCTCCAAACAATAGAGAGGAGGGAAAAGGCTGTAGGGTGGGATCTGGATGCCAGTTCAACAAAATTAAGAAAAAAATGGGTAAGGTATGTTGATGGGAAACCACAGACACTGGAGACCCCATTCCTCCAAGTACCACTGCCCAGAACTTGCTTCTAAGCAGACTGACCTCATCTGATCTACTTCTTGTTAAAACCTCCAAAGCTACCCACCAAGATTATTTTCTTCTCCTGTGGTTAGTCACAGTGTATGTCAATAGGGTCTGGTGTTCTAAAACAAAGCTTGTCTGCATTGCCTCATGGCCTAACACCTAGGAGGCTGTTTCTTCTGCCTTATGGTCTTATCTGAACAGAAAAGGAAAGCATAGGAAATGGACCAGACTTTTGTGTTCAGGAAATAAAAGATGCCCCAGTATCACTGTGCCTGAATGGAAAGACGACAGATGACAGAGGAAACACTGGTGCTAATGGTGGAACTGAGACTATGAATAGGGCTTGATATAATCATGGGGGCAGGAGAGAATTGTAGTGATGTAATGAACATCCCTACTGGGGTAAGGAATACCCATTATAAAAGCCGGGAAATCTTCCCCAGTCCTTTGGTTGTTTCTATACCTCTTTTCCTCTTCTATATTATCAGTTTTCACTCTTATGGATGATTACCATCAGCATATTAGTATGCCATTATTTCTGTCACTAAATTAAACCTTTTAGCTTCACTTTTCTTTTTAACTGTTGACCCACTACTATATTCACTTTTGCACAAACTGTGTCAAAGAGATTTCATTCTACTGAGAATAAACTAGTCCTCCTTGCTGCCCCTCATTCCAACCTTAAGACCACTGTCCTAGGGTTCCTCTGGCTACAAATTCTTCCCCACTGTCCACATGCCTTACCCCATGAACTCCTTTCAAGTCCTTGCTCCCACTTTCTCATGGATGCCGAAGTTATCTAACCCTGCACCCTGCCCACCATAACCCTCGTGCCCAACCCCCTCACCTTTCTCTGCTCTCTCTGAGAGTATACATCAATGCACTGTAGCATTCATCTGTCTGTATGTGTACTTTTCCTTGCTGGGATGGAGGGTCCAAATGGACAAGAATCTTTGCTTCATTTTCATCTGTGTCCCAAGTACCTAGGGAAGTAGCACACGGGTGGTCAATAAGTATCTGTTAAATGAAAACACTTCACCTTTACCACTCAAACATAACCTGCTTCACTCACACCTCCAAGTTAAGATGATCCTGCTTTTTAAAATAATAGATCCAGGTGTGGTGGTGAACACCTGTAATCCTAGCACTTGAGTGGCTGAGGCAGGAGGATCACTGTGAGTTTGAGGCCAACAAAGTGAGTTCAAGGTCAGCCTGAACTACATAGTGAGAATCTGTCTTAAATAAATAAATAAACAAATAAATAACAGATGTCTGAAATCTACAAATGGTGGTTATAGGTCTAATTTATGCTTACAAAGTTTGCAACGAACTAAGTTTACAAAGTTTGCAACACACCAAGTACACATATGTGGCTCACAATATAACAGACACCATGATAACCTCTTCTCAAAGACTGTAACCTTTTCATAATGTGCTAAAATCCATTTCATTCACATCTCACCTGAAGCATCCACCTTCTTATGGTGAGAGAAGGCTACTGCCTCCTCTCTCCCTTTTACTTTGAGTATGGACGATGATGTGTGAGTAGGAATGACAGCATAAGGTTCCAAACTCAGGCTCTGAAAGCTCCTGCATCTTGTCTTCCAGCGCTTCTGCCATCCTCGTGAGAAGAATTGCCTGAGCTGGCTCACTGTTGCTGGAGAAAAATACCACGTGGAGCAGAGTCACTTCAGCAGAGCCAACCTGGATCAGACTCCCTCATCTATCCTCAGTCACAAGAGCAATGAAAATAGTGGCTTTTTAAACCACTGAGCTTTGAGATGGTTTGTTATAAAGCAAATGTCAGATGAAAGAGGTATTTCCATGTCTCCCACTTTAAAGGGGAAGAAAATGAGGCTTGCCAAAAGTAAATAATCCACTCAACAGCTCAAGCTGGTGAGCAGTGAAAACAGGGTCTAACTCAGACCTTCTGACACCAAAACCCGTGCACTAGCCACTAGGAAACACCACCAATCCCCTCCTTGCCTTCCTTGCACATATTGCTTGGATGCATTCTGAATATCTCTCAACTGCACTTATTTATCCATTTATTTGTTCACTCATTCATATTTTTGAAAAGCAAAAATAATAAAGCTGATTGAGTATCACACTGTGCCAGTAACCTGAAAGTCGCTGGAAATGCTGAGATAGAACCCAAGCTATGTAAACAGAAATGCAACAACAACAAAAAAAAAAAAAACTGAGAAAACACAGAGAGTTTGGCTGAATAGATCCATGCCTAAGTAGGGCTGAGAATGATCACAAAACAGATAGTGCTGGTGAAGATTGTTGTGAAGGTTCCAGGAAAGGAAACCATGAGATGGCTTGGAGCATCCAGCTTTGGGGCAAGGTGTTTGAGATGACAGGACAGTTTCTATCCTGGGTGCTTTGGGAACATCTTCCCTCCTTAGTGATGCTCCTTAACCCCCACCTCTCTCTCCTCTCAGAGTAGATAAGAGAACCTAATATTATTAGTTACTGCCACTCAATGTTAAAAATAGACAAGCCATTTTCAGGCTTCATCAAAACAATATCATGAAAAGTCACTTATTTTTCAGGACTGTGAATATCCAGAAAATAATAAAATCTTCTCAACACACTGAGGCAGTTCTCTTTGTGAGAAAACATGATTCTTTATGAGAGTTTGTGGCTTTCTTGGTGCCATCTAGTTAGTAAATGGCATAAGCAAACTGAGCCCAAGGGTGAAAGGAATATGGGATGGAGAAGGTGAGCAAGCAACTTCTTGACTTTTGGTGAACTGGTTACCTTTTTTGAATCTCTATTTCTCTATTAATAAGCTGGAAGTGGAAATAACAAACTCATAAGGTTTTAGGTTAGTTAAAAATAAAGTATCTGACTGGGAGTTTGGCTCAGTAGCTTAAGCGCCTGCCCTGGCAGATACAAGGTTGTGAGTTCAATCTCCGGTGCTGCAAAAAGAAAGAAAGAAAAAAATAAAGTATCTAAGAAAGCATTTGGCACCAATCTATGGGTAGAAATAAAATGTCATGCCACCCGTATCTGTCATGCGCCGGGGTGTATGCTATGTCCTGGGAATGAAGCAGACCTTAAAGTGAACCCATACCCTCTACTCCCTCATGGAGCTCACAGTCTACTAAGGGATCCAGACAAGTAAAACTGGAAGACACAATACAATGGGGTATGTACTTTACTGATCTGCATACAAGGGATAGAAGAACACTCAGCACTTGGCAGAGTTCACACTAACAGCTCCCAAACCCAAGGCACTTGTCAAAATATCAAAAGTGACATCAAATGGTAATGCTAAAGACATATTTATCTAGATCTACTCATCCTGTAACAAGCTGAGAAAGATCCACTTCAAGCACTCTGATCTAGCAACCACGGAATGCTGACTTCCAACCCAAAGGGAAATGATCCTGCACTATGAAAACTCAATGAAACACACTGAATTGTATCTATGGCTGTCCACATTCTGCATGAATTCTACTCATATATTGAATGTTTGCTTTACAGCCTCACATAATCCTCATAACATCCCTGGTAAGTGAGTGCTATTATTTATTCCCTTTTCACAGATTAGTGGTCTAGTGCTTAGAGAAATTCAGTAACTTCTCCAGGGTCACACAGCATAGAATTGACAGCTGGGAAGCCACAGGGCTGGACTCAAATCCGGGAGCACTTAAGTAGCTAAGGTCTTTCTTACCAGTTTGCCTGATTAGACGGGATTCTCAGCAGACATTGTGCAGAGTGCTCTTGCAGACCTAAACCTATTTATGATTGCTCAGTTACCAAGAACCACAGGACCAAATTGGGGTTATAAACATAAGGGCCGTGGACAATCTGTGCAGCTTGAATTATTAGGAAAGACTGTGAAATAGAGGTAGGACTTCAATTTGTGCCTGGGTGGAGAATAAAAGCAGCATCCACTCTGTAATTCTTTTGATAAAGATGCATGTTCTGTGCACTGAACTGCAGTTTATTTCTTATTCATCTGCTTTTGTTCTCTTTCTTAGAACATCTTAGATGCATAAAGAAAGAAAACAACAAAGCTTGCTCTATTACTGTAATTACATCATGACATGATTGTGATTGAAGAGTAAACCACCTCAGGGGCTGGAGAAGGGAGGGACAAATGCCAAGGGAGTCACCCATGCCTGCAGGAGGGCAGGTCACAGGGCTTGTGAACAAAGAATGAAAGTTCTTATGACACAGGATTCTCATCTGCTCCTTCTAGAAAACCCAGCATGACCCTTAGAAGCTAGTTATTAGTTCATGATTCTATCTGCTCAGCCCTCCTGTCAGGAACAATTCTTTCTTTTTTGACCTCCTGTAACCCATTAACTATGCCTCTTTGGGGGAGATCTGGCATTTTCCACTTTATATGATGTTTATGTATGTGTGAGTTACTTCTTTGCTCTACTTGAATCTCTGTGAGGGTAGGGTTCTGTTCCGGTGGATCTTTAGGTCCCTCACAGTCATAGAGCAGCCCACATGCCCTAAGTACACTCATTAATACTTATTGATGGATGAAGATAAAGTCCCATTTCTTGAAAAAAGAACATTCCCTAATCATTCCTGCTTCTTTCAAGGATCCACATGGGTGGATGGGGGAAAAAATTTTTTTGGTACACTTTTCAATTTCTATCTAAATGAGTCTGGTTCTTGGAAAATTTTGTTTCTGCAAGATCAACTGTTAAGATTAGTGAATGAAGCCCATAGGCAAGACCTGAGAAAGATAACAACTATTTAAAGCAAGAGACACAGAGACCAGCAAGCTCTCTTCTCATCCTCCTCATCTTTGCTGGCCCTCAGCCTCTCTTTGCCCTCAGGATCACCATCCTCCAGTGGGACACACTAAAGGGGACAGGGTGGGGGACAAGTAGGGGTGACCTCAGTGTAAAGACCCTACATTCAATTCCCAGTACCTCAAAAAAATAAAAGCACTCCCACCCATCACTCATTTCTTCTTTCTCACCTGTACAATGTTTCTGGTTTAACTTTCTGAAACCCTAATCATAGTGAAAAAATGAATAAGCAATGTGGTTGAAAGTGAAGCTCTGGAAATCAATTTGTACTCAATCCCAGTCCTATCACTTACTAGACCTCCATCATCTCATCTGTAAAATGAGGTTAATAATAGTACCTGCTCATAGGCAATGGTGAGAATTAAATGAAATATCATGTCTGTTTACCAAATTTCCTGGCTCCTACCAAGTCTTCAAGATATTAATAAACAAGAAAAATCACTTTCCTACTCCTAGACCTAAAATGTCTCTTGACACTTACAAGGCACCTCCATCTGCCTGACACTCCAACTCCTATAAAATGCAGTGGCATCACCCTGCAGCTTTGCCACCCCCACCCCCACAAGCTCGGGCCAGACTGTCCTTATGCTGGGCCCTTGTGCAGGCTACTGCATCCCCTGGACTGATCAAAATTCCAACCTCTCACATCAAAATAATCTTTAGGAGACCTCCACTCAGAATATACTTTCAGGTAAATTCCAATTTAATTGACTAATTAAATGTTTTGTGCATGCATGCGTGTGTGTGTGTGTGTGTGTAGATAAAACAAGACAGAATTATCTATTATTGTCAGACCTTTGATACACAAAGACAAAAGCAAATTATACAAAGAAAAATGACAGCTAGATTTGACCTTACAAATGCTTTTAAAAAATCCCTACAATTAAGAATACATGATAAACAAAGCTGAAAAACAAAAGACCAAATCAAGAAAAAAAAATGTTTGCATCATATATGCTGAACAAAAGATTAATAATTTATGGAGGGCTCTTGCCAATCAATAAAAAAAAACAATGGAAAAAGTAAGCAATGAGCTTAAACTAACAAATCACAATAAAAGTAACCCAGATGAGAAAGAAAGAAATGGGAGAATATTGCATTTATAATAATTCCATGAAGTAAGAATAAAGGCCCACTTTATTGTCTCAAATAAGAAAGCTTCCTTTGTGGTCAGGAACAATCAGTGCTATCAAACCTGCAAAGAGCAGGGCTCTCCCCCGGGGGGATGGACAGTGAACACGCCCTGTTCCAAAACAGGATGACAGGACGCGTAAAAAGTTTGTGAAATGTATGTACCTTCGGACCTGCAATTTTACCTTTAGAAATTAACTTAAGGAGAATAATCATAGATGAGAATCAAGATTTCTGTATTGAAGATTTGCATCACGATGTTTTTGCAAAAGCAAAAAAAAGGAAGTATTTTAAATTCCCAGCAGTAAGAGGTTGAAAAATAAATGATAGCATATTCACATGATAGAGTACTATGAAGCCAGTCAAGATTCTATTTTAGCAGAATATTTAATAGCTGAGGAAAATATTCATGAAATATTGTAAGTAAAAGTTAGGAAAAGATTCAAAATACATGATTTTCAACATATTCCTAATGCAGAACAGTGAGGCGGGACATAAGCAGAAATGTCAAGTACCTGTATTAGTATGAAGGAATTACCAATTATTAAAACTTTGTCTGTTATTGTTTTCTTCCTATAAAGAGAGAAGGATGAGGATAAAATAAGTATACATGGACGGACCCTATACAGGCTTCAAAGTCAGCTCAAAGTTCTATCGCCCTCATGAAGTTTTCTCTAACTGCCCCAGTCATCAATGAACATTCATCCTTCATGCTTTTTTAGCCTTAATACCCACATTATACAATCATCTCTTTGATCAGTGACTTTCCTGTGTTACTTTCTAATTATCCAAGATTTGAAATTATTAATTCCTTAACAAGATTTCATTCAGGACACACTAACATGTGGAACTGTCTTGCCCATGGCAGATTGTATTTCCTAAGATGGCCTTGACAATTTCTCTCATCCCACATGTTCTTCCTGACATTAATGCTTCTCCTATGAAGAAGTAGGGTCTATATTCTCTGTCCTTGAATCTGAGTAGACCAGTGCCTATTGTAGAAGTAATGCTATATGACTTCTGAAATTGGACTGTGAAGGAGAACAGTGCACCCATCCTGTTCTCTTGGGGTGCTCTTTCTTGGAACCCAGTTGCCATGTGGTGAGGAAGCCAAGGCCACACAGAGAGTTCATATGTGGGTGTTCCAGACAAGAGCCTTGGCTGAAATTCTGGTCAATAGTCAGCAGCAATCTGCAATATGCAAGTGAGAAAATCTTGAAGAAGACTCCAGTCCCACCTACTTATTATCTGCTTGCAAACACATTAAAAGATCTGCAGAAGAATGGCCTCACTGAGGGTAGTCCATTCCTAGCATTTTGATATTTGACAATAAAAAACACTTTTTAAAAAACTGTACTTTAAGTAATTAAATTTTAGAGTAATTTGTTACATGGCAAATAGTAACTAAGACTTATACTCCTATTTTTTCATGTCTGTTTCATGGATCTCTTCTTTGAGATACTTTTGGTCCTTAGTCCCTTGGCCCTGTAAAAACTAATCCATGTACATTTGTTATATAAATGAATGAACTAGTGGGAGTTCTAACCTTCATTTTATTCCTTAGTTCCAAATGTGTGCATACTAATGAGTCTTTTTAATAACTTCCTGACCTAAGAGAACCAGCAAAGTAAATCCTTTTTATACATATCCTGAACTTTATGTTTCCCTTTGCATAATTCCTTCCGATTGCACCTCTAGCTACACAGCATGCAGGAAAATTTTGTTCTCTGAAAACAAAAAGTTAATAAAACCAGGACCAAGAATGATACTGACTTCTTTGGGCTTCCCATTTTCT
Source organism: Dasyprocta punctata (assembly GCA_004363535.1). NCBI lineage: Eukaryota > Metazoa > Chordata > Mammalia > Rodentia > Dasyproctidae > Dasyprocta > Dasyprocta punctata. The sequence continues at coordinate 7,973 of RJWM01026904.1, read as the reverse complement.
CAGGAAGCAGCCCATTGTCTAGGACAAGGCTCATATTCTTTGGTAACCAACATGTTAGTATGATATTGCTGTCTTTATATTCTCAATAAAAAAAATGTCAACTATACAACTAAAGCCCCAAAGGGCAGACAGACCCTGTGCCACTATCCCCATAGTCCTAGTACAGTTGCCACCTACATGGTTTGTGGAGAGCAAAGAGTCTGCTGTGTGCTAACCCACCATTTCAGACCTCCTCATAGGCTAAATATTTTCCTCTTCAGTCTCCTTAATTAAAAAGAAAATCCCCCTGGGAGGGGGCAAACATTCACTCACAGTGTGACGGAATCAGCAATAGCACTACCATTATCATCATTATGCCTAGCATCACAGAGCGGTGTGCTCATGGGATTTGGTCCCTGGACAGTGCTCAACTAAGGCCATGGGCATGTGGATGAGGACATGCACAGAGAAGAAAAAATTAAGAGAAGTGAAGTTTAGGAATTCTGAAATCAAGCTTCTAGTGCTTTGCAACTTCACCACAATTTGTTGACATTGTCTGTTTATTTGATGGAAACTGATTGCATTTGACTCATCCTATTTGTTATTGTTTTTGGTAACCAGTGAATTGAGATGATTCAGATCTGGTGTTAATCCCCTCATTTTCTAGGCCTCGGAGACCCTTAACCTGTCCATCACTGTCAAGGTTGCCCTCGGTGTCATGAGCAACAGTCAACTGGACCTCAAATTCCCTTTGTTTTAATGTTATCCTCTCAGTAGCTGGACCAGTGACTAAAAAGGGCAAAAGCCTTATGACTCTGTGGAGGAAATAGGAAGCAACTGAACCTGTTCCATGTACAGTTTTACATGAAACATTCTTCAAAGCCAATGGGATTATCTCTGATGCTGAAGAAGAGTGTGGTGATTGACTTCCTCTTAGACTTCCTCTTCCTTCCTCTCTAAACACTGTTCAAAACAGGGAAATGAGAATGTTTGGCTCCTTATTATATTCATCCAACATATTAGAGCTTAGTGATTTGTGACCATTCATGTCAGCTTGAGTTTGAATCACAATGTGCGCGCATTGGGGCTGGCTAGAAAACTCCCCCAGAAAGCCAGAGACAAGCTGTCTGGCTTGCTTGACACGAGGTGTTCGTTTTGAGCACAGAAAAATGGTATTTTCTTTTCCAGAAGTAGATTTTTGTTCCCTTCTGCCAAGGTTTGCCAGACAAGAGGATGAAGTTCAACTTTAGTTTCTAGATTTCTCAACCAATTTCTAAAACTGAGCTCTCTACCCTGGTTATCACCATCACCTTCCCACCCTCACCACGTGCTCACACACTCCATCTTTCTCAGCACCTAAAGAGGTTGGCTTCATTACTTTCACCGTCTCCATCACTAGTGCCAATTAATCATCACCATTAACATCACCCGAATGTTGCGCTTAACAAAGCCCCAACTGGGAGAAGCCTTGCTCCCAGCATTGCAGGAATTTCCATATTAAGACTTTCAAGTTCTAAAGCTCTGGAATAGACTAATGGAGAGGAACCGTGTTGGAAAAGACCCCCGGGAGAAGCTGGGAGGGAAAGCATGCCCAGTCGCCTCTCAAAATATCCAGCAAGCAGTCATCAGGGAATATATGCCCGTTCTTTGAACTCCTGCAAAGTACCTTTCCTCTGTTCTAAATCCAGGATCATCTTTGTACAGGGCTTACTGTTTGTGGATAATCCCTGGCCCTTGTTCAAGCCCCGGACTGTGTCAGGTTCACAGACCCCAGCAGGGGGGCAGGCTAAATGAGCCTTTCCAGCAGGACCCTTTTCCTGTGATATAGTTTCCAAATTCTAGCCCAAATCATGTGACTTTAGCAGTAGGCAAGGTAACAGAACCACACTCACATTTCAACACCTATCTTCTAGAAGAGGTCTCCTGCACCTCCACCACCAGCGTCATCGGCTGGTACGTTCTTTCCTGCGGTATGCTATTTTCAGCTTCATATCATATCACGGACTCTCCTTCCCTGTGGAGTAAGCCACTGGAACATTTTTCCCTGCCTAAGCATTTGCCTCATCTCTGATTCAAATCTTTAAGCCAGCAGTGAGGGGCAGAGCAAGGCAATGGGGCACCAGGAGGAAGGCCAGCCTCCTGCTCTCAATTCCTAGAGTTTTTGTGTGTGGCAAAGGCACTACCTCCCCTGCTCCCCAATCCCCTTTCCCCACTTCCAATTTTCAGAAAAAGAGTTTTGCACCATCTGCCTCCTTGGGTGTGGCAGGAGACTAACACTATTTTTCTAGATGCATTTCCAAAATTAAACACTTTCCCCTGATTATTTTTTCTGGTTGTCAAGTGAACTGCTATTGAAATGTAGCTCCTAGCTCATTGGGCATTCCTCCCTATCACTGTTGATGTCATCTATGACTCTATGAAGGTGACAGTCATCAGTATTGCAGCCCACAGACTGTGAGGTCCCCAGGATCTCTTCAGTGGTTCCAGAGAGCTCTCCAGCTAGAGACTAGAGCCACATCTGTTGGACAATGTTGACGACATCAGCAAAAGTAATACTCCCATCGTGCTTCATGTCTTCCTGTTTCTTTCTATCTCTTTCTGTTTCCTGAAGGTTTTGATGATCAAAGCAGACACCAAAGATGTGAGTTCAGTCTGGGCCTGTCTTTTCTGAATGGTTCGCTTAATCCTTAGACTCTTTCAGTCATTGGCTGCCAGAGCAATGTCACCACCAACTTTTTGTAGAGGTGAATCAAGGGGACAAAGGACAGATATGGCCCTGATTTCCCCAGTAGTGCACCTCATGTAAAGGACTTTAATCTATTTTGGGGTGACTAAGGTAGCATGACTGCTACTGGATGAAGCTGGATGTAGAAAGACCAAAGAAAGTTATACCTTGGTCTCCACCAAATCAAAAGAAGAAATCTTCCCTTATACTCCCTTATATTTTTATATAGTCTTTATTTCTTCATTGCATTTTTATTTAACATGTCTAACTCACAACTAAGTATGAGCAGAACAAAGTGGTGTTATTCCCATTTTACAGATGAAAAAATAGGCCCAGTATAGTGGTGCATCTCTTTCAATGTCTTCACTATCTGAATAATGACCACTTTGGGGCTGGAACTCCTAACTGTTGAAGCTCAACACCTTATACTTTCCACCTCATACCCTGGGTAGAGTAAATTTAAGTCCCAAAATAAGCCTGAAACCAGACAAAATAAGTATGAAAGTGATGAATGAATTGTGAAATGTGAATGTGTTGTCAAAACTACCCAATGAAATATGCCTCACATTCCTAGAAGCTCAGTTATATCCTAAAAACAAAGAAGGCCCAAGGTGATTCAGAGGCACATTTCCTCACTCAAGACATCAGTACTGGAAAAAAAGTTAGAGGTCAACTCACTAGGTACCTCCATGTTATAGACAGGCCTGACAAGGCCACTAAGTAGTCAAGGCCACTTCAGACTCAGTTTATCGGTGCCTGTTTGCAAAAGCTCTCCCCACACACCCTTTCCCTGTACCGTGTAGGAAGGATGTGACCTCCTCAAAATCTTAGAAGCCAGCATTTCTCCATGAGCCAGGAGAGTAGGCCTTGGACCAGACACAGGCTGAGTAACTGAGAACTTATCCAAGGAGCCTCATGGGAACTAACAGAAGCATCTGTGAAGCAGTCAGCACCCTGCCTCATGCCTGAGCTCCCACCTATGGGTACCTAGTAATATGGAGTATGGCATGAAAGACTCCAGTACAAAGGTAGAGACGCCACACAGAAGCATGATACCCACTGGGCAATATTTAGCCCTCAGGACCTGAAATGACAGAACATACCTCATGTATATTTTTTTTATTTTAAAGAGAACAAAACCAAGCAAAATGAAACAGAATAAAGCCAATCAAAACAAAACAGTGTAAGTGATACAGGGTTTCAAAACAAGACAATAAGAAATCAGTGATGGCTACCGTAATGCCTCTTGTCTTCAAAATAGCTGCCCACACCATCAGACATAATAAAATCAAATAAAACAGGGCAGAATAGAACCAATCAAAACAAAAGAATGAATGCAATACGGGACTTCAAAATAAGATAATAGTAAATCCAAAAGGGCTACCAGATTATAACTTGCTATCTTAGGAACAACTGCCCATGCCATCAGATATAATAAAATCGAACAAGACAAAACAAAATAAAATAAAACAAAACAATGAAATTGATACAGGACTTTAAAACAAGATATAGGAAATTAACAATGGCTACCATCTTCAGCAGGAGATTCCCCATAGATGCTACAATGCATATTGTTATCTTCTTAATAAATGATCAGACTACCAGCTTCAGGTATACAAAGTCATCGAAACACTAAGCACCATAAGCATTAAGTTGTATTTTACTTCAATAGCTACCATCTCAGCCTGTGTTGCTTTGGATCAGCTGGTCAGTTATGGGGTTGGTGTGCAGGACACCTTGGCTCTTCTTGTCTCACAGCCTGTACACTTGAATGGGCTAGGGTCTGGTTCTCCTCCCCACAGCCCACAAATGGTGCCCTCGTGTATGTTTTGACAGAAAGGATCCCAATCTGAAACTTGGAGCTCTGACTACAGAAAGCTTAGTCTAAATCCTGACTTCTCCATCTGGAGATCAGGCCTGAATACTTGGGACTCAAGGGAGGGGAAAACTGACAAAGACATATGAATGGAGAAACCCCACCAGGCTAAGTATAAAAGCCCCTGTAAACTGACTGTCTGAGTCCAATTTGTGTTGCAATAACAGAATCCCTGAAACTGAGTAATTCAAAAAGATACAGTACTGGAGGCTGAGAATTCCAAGGTCAAAGGACCTATATATGGTGAGGGCTTTCTTGCTTCATCTTCCCATGACAGAAGACCAAGAACACACATGTGCTCACTGAGGGAGGGGGCAGGAGAAGAAACAAACTCATTCCTGTGTCACAAAGCCAGTCCCACCACAGTTAATAACTAACCCATGCCTGGGGTAACTCACTCATTTGCACAGTACCAGCAGGAATCCATTCATGACAGCAGAGCCCTCATGATCTATAGGCCTCTTAAAAGTTCCTTGTACACCTCTGATGTATAAAGGACTAAGTTTCCAGCAAATGAACTTTGGGGGACACATTCAAACCATAACACTATGTTAAGTATTCAAAACAAATAATGAATAAATAAAAGTTTTTTAAAAGGCATGTATTGACTTATGAAACCCAAACGTTGAAAGGTGCACTGGCCCTAGGCCCAGCCGGCTCCCTGCTCCTCCTGGCGCTGACTTCCTCAGGTCGGCAGCATTGTCCTCAAGGACAGCAAAGACTGTCCACAGCAGATCCAGGCTCACAGGCCAGCAGCTGCTTCATAAAGTGCAGATGTGAACTCTGATTGGCCAACCTAATACTACCCCTCCTGCCTCCACGAATCACTCCACGCTGATCGGCCAGGTCAGGTTACAGTGTTTCCTGAAGCACCACTGGACTGGCTGCCGAAACTTCAATCAAATCCAATCAGAGAAGTGCCATAAGCCACCCCTCAGCCTGACAGGCCTCCTACACAGGATGCTGCAGCACAAAAGCATTGCTTGAAGGCTAGCCCCTTCCACACACTCACTCGGGAGCACCTCTGCTATGAGACCCCCTGGTGCTGCTTCCAGAAATGCCACAGTGAGGTGCTGCAGGTACTCTGGGGCTTTGGGCCTCATCCAAGGAGAAAAACTCTTGGAAAGGACTGCAAATCCTTCCAGGGCTAAGCAGCACAATTCTTCCAGAAGGGAATTGTCAAAAACACTGTCTGAAGTCACATCATTTTATTGTCTACTATTTGCTGATTTTCTCCTCCAGCGTAACTGTCAGCTCCATGAGGTTGGAGACTGAACGCTTTCTTGCTTGCTGATCCCCAGCATGGTAGCACCTGGCACAAGGTAAGCCTCAGTAAACACATTTGCACAGCTGAAACTGAGAATGCCTCTGAGGCTTCCCTCTACTTAGTCCTTGTATGCCCCTCACTCTCTGAACCCCAGGGCCAACCTTAAGCAGATATTCCTTCTTTAGCTCACCTGAACACAAAAGAAACCTTCCCAATACAGTTCTCACATCTCAGGTTCCAGGTACAGAGGGACCCTGCACATTCTTTCACCTTACTGGGACCTGAACCTTTGCTGAAGTTAAGCCAAGGAGGCCTGCCAGTGTAAGTGTGATGCCCTTAAGGGGAGAACAGCTAAAACCAGTTGCAGGTGACATGCTAAAACACTGGGTGGTCCAGATCACATGGTCTTAAGCAGGGTAGCAGGAGACAAGAGCATCAGGAGGATTCCGAGACTCACATGGGAGGAAGTCCTGCAGGTAGGGAGAGGAAAGAACAGGAAGGAGAAACACAAATGGCCTGAGCAAAGATCTGCTTCCCTTGTCTAGACCTCCTGTTTCCTCTGTCTGTAGGCGGTGAGGAGGAGTTAGAGGAGGTGGCTTCCATTGTCTTCCTTTCTGCACAGACACCTGTAATCACAGGCAGGCTCCATGAAACTCCCTGCCCCCATGTGGAAGCTGCTCACCACAGTGAGGACCTCAGCTCCAGGCTGGAGTTGCCTAGCAACTCAGAGTCCTGAAAAGAAACAAAAAAGCAGAGGAGCCAGACAGCAAAGGGCAGAGGGAGTGGGCCTGGCAAAGGCAGGAAGTAATCTGGTACAAACAGTGTTAGGGACAGGCTCCAAATGCAGGGCGGCTTCACAAGTGCTCAGAATCCTTTACCCCAATCTCCTGTTGTTCTCTCACACCCTCTTAAGCACTTGACATTCAATCCCTAGAAATACTTCCCTTTCTAAACACTTACTTTCTTTTAAATTGCAAATCCCTCTGAAAGATCTGCCCACTGGGCTGTCCCACTTCAGGGTGATGTGCCCGGAGCCTATCAGACCCTGTTGTGGAAGGGGAAGTGGAAATGGGTAGTTCATCCTAACCCCATTCTAACCTTTCACGGGCTTTTCACTCTGTCTGTATCAATTCAGTCCATTCTGTTCTTCTCCAGTCAAACTCTATCCACTGGCACATGGCAAAGATGTCATCTTGAGTGTGTGACAGACATTTCTATGGCACTCAGTGACTGTTTTCTTCAAGAAGCCTCAGCTCTGTCTGAAATAATCCCCAGTCATAAATTTTGGTGAAAGTTAAACAAAGTAACTTGAGATGCGTGGTACAATATTTGGCATGTAGATAGCACACAGTGTATACTAGTTTTCCTTCTCAAAGGCTGAAGTCATAATGTTATGGTTGTGGGGACTCCCAAGGTCTATGTGCCCCTCCCCACTTTTGTGAAAACTTACCAGACTGATAATGGGTGTGAAATTAATTCTAAGTCCACAGAAACTCCTTGAAGCCAATCTTGACTCTTGCCTTGCTCTTGGAGAATATATTACCCAGTGGGCAAACCAGAACCCCTACTGGCAGCTACAGTGCACAAGGTCACAGTGTGCTATTCCTGTATTAACCAGGTTTCCATTGTCTTTATTTCTCCAGCACCATTGGGTTCATTCTTGCACCAGGTTGAATTTGATGGGTCATTTCAGTTAACCTGTGAGGCTGCTTATGCTCAGACTATCTACCATCATGCGAGCGAGTGTCTAAGAATTTATCCAGGATAGGTTTTGCCAGTGTCTGGTTAGTGTCAGATGCCTGGGCAAAACCTGAGCTTCCTCTTAGACCTCTGAGTCAGGGGTTAAGACCAGAAATTGACTGATCAATGGACTTATTTTGTAAGCTAACCATTTTGTATCCATGTATCACCCATCCTCTACTTAGCAAACTGCACCTAGTTCTGTACTTTGTGTAAGGGATAGATGGAAAAGAAAGAACATGGCTCCTGCCTCTGTTTTCTGCCCAGCAGAGGCACATTTTAAATAGAATATTGTTCCAATTCAGATATAGCAGTACCTCTTGTCAGAGCAGAAATAGCTCAGAGCTGGCACTAGAAATGGCCTGTCAAGGGAGAAGGATCCTGGG
>RJWM01026903.1:9292-27179 GCA_004363535.1 Dasyprocta punctata | reverse complement strand
CATTGTAAGAAATAGGACTATGTTTTCTTGAATGCTATTAGGAAACATGCAGCCCAGCTATCTAAAATTCCTCTTACGTTCTTCTGGTTTCATTTCGGTAATTTTTTGCAGCCAGTTTTTCCATGTTTGGCAGTCACATGGCTCGTGTGCTTCCCCGAGGCACTCCCTAAGGAAGAAAACAGACAGCAATTTAAAAATACTCATCAATATCAAGGTGAAAACAGTAGGTGGGAAATGCTCTTCTAATTTCGAAGTTGTAAAAACTAAGGCACAGTGATGAGATATGAAGCGTTTCAATAGAAGAAATGAAAATGTGATTCCAATGCTTAATAACATCAGACCAGTTTTGTTTGAAATCAGTACATTAATTTATACATTTTAAAAGTTCTAAAAAGACTGCCTAATATTTGCGACCCTAGTTTTGCATGACTAAGCTGTAAAACATTTTATCAACTGGGTTTCACTGTAACTAATACTTTAAATTCTAGTTACTCAAGGCATATTCTTCAGCAAGCAGCATTGTTATTATTTACGGACTTATTGGATAAGTAGAAGAGCACAGCCCATGAAACCTAGAGATTAGAATATGCACTTCATCAATGTTACCACATGACCCATCTTCATTTTAAAGTTTTAGAAGCAATGTTTTCAGTCATATTCTTACAGTTACTTTTACATCCTATTTCCCAGATAACTGTTAGGGCAATCTAATTTTTTTAATTGGAATTTGATAATTCTGATTCAAATAATTAACAACATTGACTTATCATTTATAACTCAATTCTATATTCTCAAGATCGATGGTTACATAAGATGTCAAATATCAAAAAAAGCTTATAGTCTTTATAAATTGCTCTTTTTATTCAATATGATGCTCTACTGCATAATACAAAGGTCATTATTCCAGTTAACAAAGTATTATTTTGGGGACAGAAAAACTGAAGCTGTAGATGACATCATCATCATTACTGTCCTTATAAATAATGTTATTTACAAAAGTTAAGTTTGTTAAGACATACCAACTGACTCAAGCAGAAAGTCTTACAAACTAAGAGGTAATATTCCACTATATTAAGGAAGTACCCATTCTACTTCACACTCATTTGGAAGACTAATATTAAAACTAGAAAATAACAAGTGTTGGTATGGATTTGCAAAAATTAGAACCCCTGTGCACTGCTGACAGAATGTACTAATGTAGCTGCTATGGAGAACAGTTTGATGGTTCTTTATAAAGTTAAACATAGAATTACCATGGGATTCAGCAATTTGACTCTTAGGTATATGTCTAAAAGAACTGAAAACAAACACTCAAACTTATACATTAGTGTTTACAGAACCATACAACAGCAAAAATGTGGAAACAACTGAAGTATCCATCAACAGATGAGAGAATAAACAAATTGTGGTATAATCATCCATTGGAATCCAGCCACAAGAGGACACTCAACATGGACCAACATTCTAAACCATGATACAACATGTTGGGTAAAATAAGCCAGACACAAAATGACAAATATTGTAGAATTCTACTACACTAGGCACCACGGTGCATGTCTGTAGGTAATCTTGAGAGTGATGCAGGAAGACCACTTGAGTCTAGTAACTCAAGGACAGTCTGGGCAAAATAGTGACACCCCCTATGACAGAAAAAAAAAAAACGGCTAATTTACAGAGTCAGAATATGGTTATCAGTGGCTGAGGAAAGGAAGATGAGGGATTACTGCTTAATTAATGGTTACAGAGACTTTAGGATTATAAAAATTTCTTAAAATGTGACAAGGTGGTTGATGAGCCATGAATACAATTAGTGCTACTGAAACACACTTAAAAATTGTTAAATGGTTAAAAAAAAGAAATACCAATTATATTACCCTTTTGGGGTAATGTCCTTCCTTTCCTGATTTATCACCTCATCTGGTGTTTGGCAAATATTTTTTATAATAATGGTTTCATAGAGCTCCTAATAACATGCTGGAAACTCAACAGTCAAAAAATATTGGGTTGTTTAAAAATGAGAGTGAATATATCATTTTTGTGGAAGTGCATATAAAAATAAACTCTGCTTTCCAGAAATGTAAGGGAGTCTGTGATGATTTCATTTGGTGCATTGTACTAGCACACAGAAGAGTAAGAAATATGCTTCAAATCTAGGAACAGTGTTTCCATATGGTGCTTAGGAATACACGTGGGAATGCAGAATTTACATTTTTCACAACTCAGTAAAAAAATCTGTTAACTATACCTCAATAAAGCTGGAAAAAATCTTCAGATGCAAAATACCCTAATGCACATGCAGTATCTAAAACAAACAAATGAACAATGAAATTAAATTTTTAAAGATTTTTTTTTCACTTGGAGATTAAATAGCATATTTGATCCCTGCCCCCAGAACAAATAATAGTACAGTGGTTCTGTTCTCTGTTCATTTTCTAATAGAAAAAAGATAGTAGCATGCAGAAGAAAGCCTAAAGCCTTCAAACTGAATCTTAAAAAACCAGCACTATTAAAAAAGCCATAAGCAGACTTCTTACCACAAACCCTTAAGTCTAGGAGAGCTTGGAGTGAAGTACGGCAAGCCCTAAAAGAAAATAACCTTAGCTGCACGTGGTGGTGTACGCCTGTAATTCCAGCATTCAGGAGGCCGAGGCAGGAAGATCCTTGTGAGTTCAAGACCAGCCTGGACTACAAAGTGAGCTCAAGGCCAGCCTGAACTGCATAGCAGGACACACTGTCTTAAAGAGACAAAAAAACAGAAAATAACCTCCAACTCAGATTAATGTACCCCACAAAACTATCTTTCAAAATTGATGAAGAAATAAGATACTTTCATGACAAAGAAAACCTGAAGAAATTCATGACCACCCAACCAGCACTCCAAAATGTTCTGAAGGACACTCTAGAAAGAGATAATGAAGACTACAATTCCATGAACCCCAATAGAATGAATCCACCAGGAAAGGCAAACAATTAACAGAAGAAAGGAAGCCCACAATAGGAAAATAACATGACAAGGATAACTTCATACATGTAAGTTATAACCAGCAATATAAATTATCTTAATTTACTAACCAAAAAAAGCAGACTGAGCCGGGCGTGGTGGCGCATGCCTTTAATCCCAGCACTCGGGAGGCTGAGGTAGGCAGAGCGTTGTGAGTTCGAGGCCGGCTTGGGCTACAGCGCGAGAGCAAGGCCTGCCTGAGCTACATAGTGTGACCCTGCCTCAAAAAACCCAGGACTGGGAGTTTGGCTCAACAGCTTAAGTGCCTGTCTGGCAGGTGCGAGCCTGTGAGTTCGATCCCCGGTGCTGCAAAAAAAAACCAAAAAAACAAACAAACAAAAAAAGCAGACTGGCAGAATAGATTAAGAAACAAGATCCACCAATGTGCTGCATACAAGAAATACATTTAACACAAAGAGAAATTCTGAAACTCAAAGAACAGGAAACAACACTCCATACAACAGGAACCCATAAAAAAGCAGGGGTAGTCATTCTATTTGCAGACAAAGTAGATTTCAAGCCAAGACTGATGAAGCGAGACAAAGAAGGTCACTAAAGCCTTGTTAAAGAGCAACGCAAGAGGAAGAGAAAATAATCATAAATAGATATATGTACCAGATACAGTGCACCCAACTACATAAAACAAGTATGAGTGGACATGAAAAATCAAACAAGCACTAATACAACTGTAATGGGGGACCTTACCCCACTCTCACAAATAGATAACTGGACAAAAACATCAATGATGAAGTTAAAGAAGAAATTAGACAGTTTCTACAATTAAATAATAATGACAGTATAACATACTGGGACTTAGAGCACGCAATGCAAGCAATTCTACAAGGGAAATTTATAGCACTAAATCAGAGAAATAGAACGAGGTCAAAATAACCTAATGCTAGAACCTCTTCTAGAAAAAGAAGTGCAAGTCAAGCCCAAAACTCATATAGGAGAGGAAAAGCATAAAGATTAGAGCAGAAATTAATGCAACTGACACCAAGAAAACAAAAAAATTAATGAATCTGAGAGTTGGTTCTTTAAAAGAGTAAATAAAATTGACAAACCCTTAGTCAATCTTATAAAAAAAAAAAAAAAGAAAAGAAAAGACTCAAATCCATGCAGCTAAGAATGAAAAGGGTGAAATCACAATGAATCCTGCAGAAATCCAGAACATTGATATCTACTTCAAGAACCTGTATTCTAATGGGATAGAAAACACAGAAGAAATGGATAGATTTTGAGATAAATATGAATTACCAAAGCCGAATCAAGATGATAAAAGATTCTAAATAACCCACTATCACTCAATGAAATTGAAGATGTAATTAAACTGCTGAATTCTATAAGAGATTTAGAGAAGATCTAACGCCACTACTCCTCAAGCTCCTTAATGAAACTCAAAGGGAAGTAATGCTCCGAAACTCATTCCTGGAATCCTGCATTACCCTGATACCAAAACCAGAGAAGGATTCAACCAAAAAACAGAGCTACAGGCCAATCACCCTAATGAACACAGATGCAAAAATCCTCAGTAAGATATGCCAAACAGAATGCGGCAAATCATCAAGAAACTTATATACCATAACCAAGTAGGATTCATCCCAAGGATTTAGGGATAGTTTGACATATGCAAATCAATAAATGCAGTACACCATATCAACAGAGCCAAGACAAAAACCACAGGATCTCAACAGATGCAGAAAAGGCACTTGACAAAGCCCAGCATCCATTCATGATAAAAACCCTACAGAAAACTGGAATAGATGGTCTTTATCTCAATCTGATAAAAACCATCTGTTATGGTTTATACATTGTGTCAACTTGAGAAGTCTAGCAGCTTAACTAAGTAATTTAGCAGCTCTACATCCTGGGGTGTAGAGCACAGTCTGGGCATTGTTACAATTTGAGAAGGTCAGAAGTTTAACTGGGAGACTCAGCAGGGAGCCAGGGGTCTTACTTGGTAAACATCCTCATCTATGCAAAGGAAGGCAAGGATGTTTGTGGAAGCTACACCCACCCTGGGGGGGGGGTGGCCTGTGTACTATATAAAGGAGGAGAAGACACTTGCTCTGGCCCCCCCCTTTTACTCTGGCTGCTTTTGTTCGGCTGCTGCCTTGAAGTGTTGTTCCTGTGCCATGCCACCCTGCCTTGGAGCCAGCTGGTTGTGGACTGAAACCTCCAAAAACTGTAAGCTAAATAAACCTTTCCTTCCCTATTTGTGTGTCAGGTGTTTTGTCTCAGCAACAAGTGAAAAGTAACCAAGACACCATCTATGACAAAACTAACAGCCAACATCATATTAAAACAGACAAAAACTAGAAGTTTTCACTCTTAAATCAGGAACAAGATATGGATGTCCACTCTCACCAGTCTTATTCAATATAGTTCTGGAAACTTTAGTCAGAGCAATCAGACAAAAGGAAAAGGAATAAGGATAGGAAAGAAAGATGTTAAATTATCATTATTTGCAGATGACATGATACTCTTTATAGATGACTCCGAAAATTCCATCAAAAGACTTCTAGATTTAATAAGCAAATTTGGTAGCATAGCTGGATACAAAGTCAACACTCAAAACCCACTGGCACTCTTGTACACAAATAACAAATTCACTGAGAGAGAATGAGGGAAACCACACCTTTTACAATAGCATCCAAAACCAAAACAAACAAATAAAATACCTACGAATCAATCTAACGAAGGAAGTAAAAGACCTTTACACTGAAAACTACAGTACTCTGAAAAAGGTGATCGAACAGGATATCAGAAAATGGGAAGATATCCCTTGTTCTTGGATAGGAAGAACCAATATAATGACAATGGCCACACTCCCAAAACTGTTACACAAATTTAATGCAATCTCAATCAAAATACCAACAACATACCTCACACAATTAGAGAAAACAATTCTTAGATTCATTTGGGACCAGAAGAAACCTAAAATACCAAAGGTAACTCTGGGCAACAAAGGTAAGACCGAGGGCATTACAGTTTCTGACTTGAAATTATACTACAAAGCTATTGTGATAAAAACAGCAAAGCATGGTTCTGGCAAAGAAATACACCTGAGGATCAATGGAACAGACTAGAAGATGTGGAAACAACTTCAAACACACTTAGCCACCTTACCCTTAACAAAGGGGCCAAACACCTTCCTTGGAAGAAAGATAGCCTTTTTAATAAATGGTGCTGAAAAAAGTGGCTTTCCACATGCTGAGGAATGAACCTAGACCCGTATGTCTCACCATGCACTAAACTAAAACCAAAATGGATCAAAGACCTCAACATTAAAACAAAAATACTAAATCTGCCATTAGAATATGTACTTCTTCAAAGTATATGTGTAGGCAAAAACTTTTAGAACAAAAATTTGATCACACAGGAAATATCACAAAGAATCAAGAACTGGAATTTAATCTTATTAAAAATCTTTTGCACAGCAAAAGAAATCACCAATAGTAAAAAGACAACCCACTGTGTGGGAAAAATTTTTGCCTGTTGTTCCTCAGACAAAAGACTAATATTCAGAATATATGAAGAACTAACAATAACAACAACAAAACAACAACAACAACAACAAAAACTCGAGATCCCCACCAAATTTAAAGAACCAATTTAAGGAATCTGAAATGAATAAACACTTCTCAGATGAAGAAGTACAAACAGCAAATAAATCTCTGAAAAAATGTTTGACAGCATTGGTCATTTGAGAAACGGAAATCAAAACAACACTGAGATTCCATCTGACCCCAGAAAGAATGGCTATCATCAAGAAATCAAATAATAATAAATGCTGATGGGGCTGTGGGGAAGAATGAACCCTTATCCACTATTGGCGTGTAGACTGGTGCAATGACTGTGGAAACCAATGTGGGAATTCCTCAAAAACTAAAACTGGAGGTCCCATTTGACCCAGCTATTCCCCTTCTTGGAATTTTCCCAAAAGAATTAAAAGCATCATACTGCTGGGCAGTGGTGCACGCCTGTAATCCCAGCACTCGGGAGGCTAAGGCAGGAGGATTGCTGTGAATTTGAGGCCAGATAGGGCTACTAAATGAGTTTAAGATCAGCCTGAACTGCATAGTGAGACCCTGTCTCAAAAATATTTACAAAAAAAAATCATACTAAGTGATATATGCACACCCATGTTTATAGCAATGCAGTTTGTCGTAGTTAAATCTTAGAAACAGCCCAAATGCCAATCAACGTATGAATAGTTAAAGAAGATGTCGTTTTTCTAATATAATGGAGTACTACTCTGCCATAAAGGATAAATTTGAGACATTCCTAGCTAAATGGATGCACCTTGAGACCATCTTCTGAAGTGAAATAAATTGGACACATGTGTAAATACTGCATGATTTTTCTGATGTGAGAAATGAAAAGTGTAAACGAGGACCAATATGTATAACAGATATTGTGAAACAGAAGAAAATGTTCAAAAGGGGAAATGTTCAAATGGGAAGGGGGAGGGGGAGAGGAAGGAATGAAAAATGAAAAAAGAGAAGGAAAAATGGAAACAAAGGATTTGCAAATAAGGAGGGAAAGACAGGATGAAGGGAGGGAAGGGAAAGGAATAATAAGAAGAATCAAGATACATCATGTACAAGCACAAATTCCATATGATGAATGTCACTATTATGTATATCTAAAATGTATCAAGAAAATTAATTTTTAAAAAAGCAGAAGGCCATAATTGCTTCTCAGTGTGCTTGACTTTGAGGCTGTGTTGCAGCTTTTCCTTTCCAGAACCTCAAGGGACAACACAGACTTACTGGTTACTCGGGTGCTAGCCCAGGCAGCAGGATCTCAGACTGTTAGAACAGCTTGACACAGTGACTACCTGTTTCCAATGCAATAGGAAGAGTGGGCATGAAAGGGAAAAGCTTATAAACAGAGGAAGTGACAGCAAGGACAACAACTAGAAAGACAGCTAGAAGCTGCTACCTATTTAATACTACTAAATATCTTTGAGTACTAAGGCATCTGAGAATACAAGTTCCAACTTCTCCAAAGAAGTGTAATAACTGCTGCCACATATAATATGTGACTGATAATCTGGATTTTAAATATAGTCCTGCTGACACTGGAATCTAAATTCCCAAAAAAAGTTTAATCAATGACTGGTGACCAGTATTCTTAAGGACCTGATATTTGTTGTTGAAATGACCTCAAAATGTCAGTGTAATTATGTTTATGCAGGGGAATCTTGGCACGAGGACAAATGAATCTTGGTTAGTGATACCAATGAAGTGAATCTACTCAAAATAGAAACATGCTCTTTTAAGAGCTTATGAGGGAAAAGAAGAACTTGTTTAATATAAATTCCTTCACCCTGTCCACAGGGAATGGACGTGAACCTAATATGAACAGTTCAAAGAATGGCTCTTCCCTTGAGAATGTGTCAATATGCACAGCTGTTGACAGGAATAATGTACATAGTCTCCAAAGGGTGAAGAAAAACCCTGCTAAAGCTTCAAGCTTCATTACTGAAGGAAGACATTCCTATCAAGAGATTGGCAATTTCAATTCAAATGTCATTTTAGAACTTCATTAACAACAAATTGTAAGTGAAAATCCTCGTTTTTATAATTATCCTCCTTAGCTAACATTTTTTAGTCTACAGGCATTGTTTTCAATACCTGTGAGTTCTAACTTGTTCCTTACAATTCCTTTTTGAAACTGGTATTACTTAACCTTATGTTACAGCACAGAAAGGTTCAGTAATCTATGAAAGATTGTAAGAGTAGCAAGTGGATGAGCTAAAATCTAATGCTAAATGTTTGACTCTAGAACTCTTGCTGGTGGATGCATTTGGTAAGGCTTTTTATTTCATTGCGAGAGAGGACGATTGCTTCTTCCAAAGCTGTGTAGCTATGTGGAGGCAGAGCTAAGTATCAAGTCAGGTTCTGTGTTTCCCAGAATACTATCAATCTGTGATGTACTGCATTTGATAAATGGAACTCTCAAACAGTATTTCTTTAGGAATGTTACTCTCTATAGAGCATATACAATATTTAAGCAAGGTCTTATGATTGAACTCTGCCAAATAAAGAACATCACATTTTTATTTCTGGGTTGTGAAGAGCTGGGGAACGTTGCATTAGTCAGCAGAACTCTGGTACTTTAATAGCTAGATACTGCCAATCTGGAAAAATCCTTCTTTCTGTAACTATGGCTATTACGCTAAGAGACTGATTAAAAGAGAAGATGGCATGCAACAATTAAGTTTACAAATAAGAGTAACTTCATCTATTTTGTCCAAAGAATTTTTGGCGTGGATTTTTGTAAAGTATATGGAGAGACAGATAATGTATGAAAACACTGTTTTACTCAACATTCATGATCCTAACAAAAGAGTAGGCATTATCAAAATCCTTAGCATATGTACTGGAGAAAAACATAATGAGGTGATGAATTTAATGCAAAGACATTCACTTTCGGAGCTTTCTGTGAATACCTAACAAGTCTGCACCATGTTCACTCATTCACTAGAAACTCAAGTGTGCTAGAAAGCTGACACTGTGGTTCCTTAACTTGTGCAACACTATGATTCAGGCCTTCTATCATAAGTTTAAAATATGTTTAACTGTTTATGGGTTTTGAAGAGAAATTCCAAGAAAGTCTTTCAGCTTATAACAGAGATACTGGTGATTGTCCCTGGCGGTACCTCTTATAACAAGTCTTTAAAAGCTTGTCTAAGAGAAACTGTACTAATTCAAAGGGCAGAGAAATGAGATAGTAGCATTTCTACTTGTAATATAAAGACAAACAGGGGAGAAAGTCATTGGTTCAAGTCAGAGTCCACCTAGGTTTTGAATATCAACTGGAAATAATTTTGCCCAAGTCAGAAAAAACTCTATATAATGGGTAGGGGAGGAAGCATCCGAGGTGGAGTTATAAAAGGCACAAAACTTGCTTCATGCTGTGGACAAGTTACAAAAGAAAGGGCTATCCTGTCCTGGGAATGGAAATGCCTCCTATCACCTCTCTCCCAACAGTGCATATATTTGATTATATCTAAGCAGACGTGTCTGGGGCAGGGCTCATCTGACCTTATTACATGTAGTTTTTAAAAAGTTATTGCCATTTTATAGTTTCTGTAATCACATTTAGAAAATTATTTGAGCTTTTCTGGGGGAAAGAAAGGAATAAAACCAGATGTATACATGCCTGTATTTTGTAAAGAACTGTCTTGCAGAGGTTCCTTTCACAGGAAGAGATTTGCTTCTCACTGAAATAAGAGATAAGGACAGCAGGAAATGTGTGACCATTTCTACTTACAATTATGGATCATGGTCAAAGTTTTTATGCTAGATAAGTAAGAGTAACAAGCTAAGAATATAAAAACATGAATTATAAATTAGTGCCTAAACTGGGCATAGTGAGCATGCCTGTAATCCTAGCCTAGCACTCAGGATGCTGAGGCAGGGGGATAGCTACAAGTTGGAGGCCTGGGCTACTTAGTGAGCTCGAGGTCAGCCTAAACTACAATGAGATTCTGCCTCAAAAACCAAAATCCATGCAAAAGTTAAAGGGTAGAGAGATGAAGAAGGCAATATACGAATCCTACAGACTCTCAAATAATTTAATGAATATTAACACTAAAAGGTGACAAGATTAAAGTGAAGAATTTAAATCTGAGTTTGTCCTTCATAAAGAGTATGACCTATTCTGGTAGGTTTACTTATCTTTAGTCAACTCACTACTTGGTTTATATAAAAAGAAAGGGAAAGAGTACAAGAAAGTAAAAGCTAAACTATAGTAAAAATTAAAGCCCAGTCACAGAAACAGAGTTTAAGACAATGATCATCACAGGTTTTTCTTTTCTCTTCAAAACTTTGTTTTTCTCTGATCACAACAAATGCTGCTTTTATTTTATCTTCTGAACACTTTATAATTTTTGTTTTCCTTCTTCTAGCATATACAACTAATCCTTTAAAACTCCAACTTTCTCAACCAGGACTCCCCAAATGAACAGAGAACTCTGAAAAAGATTTACGTCATAATTTTTTTTAAATCTTCCTAAGAATGGTATAAAACTATTAAAATTCTAGATGAGTTGGACACACAGAAAAGGTGCCTTAGGCTACTAGTTTAATTTGTTCAAGTACCATTACATTGACTCAAAAGAAAATTCCTTCATTACTCTAATATTCTTACTGTACATTAAGGTAGATTGATATTTATCTAAATGCTATTTATCGGCTAACAACAGAGCCCATAAGCATTCATTAACTCCCATCTCTTTCTATAGTTCCAGTCATATTTTTACTGCTTGGACAGTGAGGTACAGCTAGTTCCCAACCATGAATAATAAAAAATTTAAAACTCTAATAAAATACTAGAAATTTGCTAATTTAAATATTTCAATAAATTACTTTACAGTATGTGGATAACAATCTTTGTTCAGTATTATGTTGTTATTTTACTTGCTCAGTCTGATTTAATCACAGAAAGTAGTAGATATGGTTTTGCTTCATTGATCGCTATTCCCAAGCACACAGTGCAGGAGTTAGAAGACTTTTTTGGTAAAAGACTAAGTAAGATAGCTACAGTAGACTGTGGACTGTGAGTAACTTGTTCTGTGAGTGCTCTAGAAGATGAGTAACATTTCTAATAAATTTTAACTTGATGAGTGAGTGATGTCTTGCGATTAGAGTAGTATGTGACGGCAAACATCACATGCTCACAACTGAGCCAATGGCCCCTCCCGCCCTCTCTGCAGGACTGTGGGTGACTGACTCCCAGCAGCAGGAGGTTATAGAGGAGATCTCATCTGTAGAAGAGGAGGAGAAAAAAGTGGAGGAAACCCTCAATACAAATGAGATTACAGAGAGGGGTAAAATGTGGGAAGCAGTACAAAATTTTGTAGAAAACCACCACCCAATTAAGGCTGTAGCAGTGTGAGTGATGAATCTGTTTAACAACAATGCAATGTTACATTTCTGCAAAATCTTCAAAAGGAGAATTGTTAAAATTGCACAAAAAGAAAAAGATTTCATTGAGCCAATAGAAAGCAGTGATTCCCTTAGTGACAGGAAAAGCTGTCCTACACAATAACCCCCTTCTCTTCTCCCTCACACCAACCATGAAAGTTTTCAAAGGGAAGTGCAGCTTAATTTGTTTTTCCCTATATTTTGTATTTTCTGTTATTTTGTATTATACTACAATAGTCTAATCACTTTTATGTGAGTACTTTTGGGTATGGAGCAAATCATCTGAGTTTCCATTATTTCGTATGGGGAAATTCACTTTGACATATGAGTGCTCTGGATTACAAGCATGTTTCTGGAATGAATTATACTTGGAAACCAAGATTTTACTGTATTTTGAGTTTTGCCAGCCACTTAGTTCCTGTTGTAATTATTCAATTGTGCTGTCATAGCATCAAATAAGATACAACACATAAAGACAATGGCATGAAAGGATGTGGCTGTGTTTCAATAAAAGTTCATTTTCAAAAAAAGGTATGGACAGTGGTTTGCTGACCTTTGATTTCAAGTTTAATATTATATGTAGGTAGGTGGTTAGTTTAATGAAGTATGTGTGTGTGTGTGTGTGTGTATATATATTACCAGAAAGTATGCTTAATACAAAAGAATTAAAATAATCTACTGAAATCTACTGGAGCATAGTGGAATGAAACTAAAAATAGCAAAGGAAACCACAGAAAACTTTGAAGACACATGGAGATTAAATAATACACTCTTGAGTTGAGTCACAGAAGAAATCAGGAAAAAAAGTAAAAACTTCTTAGAATTAAATAACAATGGAAACACAACATACCAAAGTCTATGGGACACATGAAAGCAGTTCTAAGAGGGAAGTTTATAACTATGAATACCCCCCATTAAAAAAAAACTAGAGCAATCAAAAAATAAAAAACCCAGTGATGCATTTCAAGACTCTGGCAAAACAAGAGCAATCCAAATCCAAATGTTGTAGAAGGAAAAAAATTATAAAGATCAGAGCAGAAATTAATGAGACTGAGACCAAAATATACAAACGTTTAATAAGTCAAAGAGTTGGTTCTTTGAAAGAATAGACAAGTGATAAACCCTTAGCCAAATGTACCAAAAGAAGGAAAGAAAAGACGCAACCAATGTATTTAGAAATGTAAAACACAAAATCACAATGGACACTGCCAAGAGGATTATAAGAAACTATTTTGAAAATTTATAGTCCAATAAATTAGAGAATCTAGAAGAAATGGTTGAATTTCCAGACATATATGAAGTAATAAAATTGAACAAAGAAGATATAAAGCCTAGAACAGATCTATAAAAAACTATGAAATAGAGGCAGCAATAAAAATCCTACAACTAATGGATCACTGATGAATCACTGCTCTATTTTATTAGAACTTCAGAGCTAGTACTCCTCAGGCTGCTCCCTCAAACTGAAGGGAAAGAATGCCAAATGCTAACGCCAAAGTGATTCCTTGAAGCTAACACTACCTACAAAATCAAAGACTCAACAAAAACAAAAAAGAAAACTATATTCCAATTTCTTTAATGAACATAAAAGCAAAAACCCTCAACAAGATACTTTCAAACAGAACGCAAGAAATCATTAAAAAGATCACACATTATGACCATATTGGCTTTATCACAGGGATGTAAGGATAGTCCAACATACATAAATCAATTAATTTAACATATCACATAAACAGAAGGATAAAATTCACATAATCACCTGTATAGATGCAGAAAAATCCTTTGACAAAATCCAACATCCATTCATGATAAAACCTTAATGCAAATAGAAAGGTATAGAAGCTTCTTACCTTGAACTGATATAAGCCATTTATAACAAACCCGCTGTCAACATCAGAACCTAAAATTAGGAATAAGACAAGGGTGTCCAATTTTACCACTCTTGTTCAGTACACAGTGGTACCTCAGTTCATGAACTTAATTTGTTCCACAAGTCTGGAAAAGATGGCCACGTTCATGTCTGTGCAGGAAAGATGGTTGTGGTTATGTTCATCATCCCATGCAGAGTTGACAAACAGAACCAAAATTGTGCTAAACACTTGTTTGCAAACCAAATCGTTCACAGACAAAAGTGTTTGTGAACTGAGGTATCAATGTGATACTCAATACTTGAGCCGTAGCAATCAGTCAAGAGAAAGAAATAAAAGGGATATACTGTACAGTATATAGGAGAGGAAGAAGTCAAACTATCCTTAACTATAGACGCCATGATTCTTTACATACAAGATACAAATTAACACAAAAATCAAGAGGGTTCCTATAAATCAACATTCAACCCACTGAGAAAGAAATTAGGAAAACCCCATTAATTTCAAAACAAAACAAAACAAAACATTCTAGGAATTAACTGAACCATGGAAGCAAACAATCTCTATAAGGAAAAGCATAGTACTCTATAAAGAGATTGAAGAGGACATTAGAAAGACATCCCTGTTCCCTAATAGGCAAAATCAATACTGTCAAAAGGGTCATACAGTAAATCCCTGACTTACAAACATTCCAGTTGTGAACTTTCACAGATATGAATGGATTTCGTATTATGAACATTCGTAGGTGCAAACAAATTGTGGAAGTAGTTTATGGGGAAGTAGTGCCACAGTTGTGCTGCTGTGTGCTTACTGTACAGTGCGATAGTGTGCAGTAGGACAGTCCTCAATCAGAACCCAGCATGTCCAGAAGCAAGAAGAAAAGCAGCAGTGATGTGAAGGGGACTGCTAAGAAGTGCAAAGCAGTATGCACTATTTGTGTGTCCAATGTGTGTAAGACTCATTTTGTCAGACTTATGAATAAGTCAAACTTACAAACAAACCTGATTCATGAACATTCTCCTGGAACAGAACTGGTTCATAAGTTGGGGGCTCACTGTATTACAAAAATGATATATAGATTTAATGCAATTCCAATAAAAATACCAACCACACACTCCATAGAACTTGAAAAAACAATCCTCAAATATATAGAACCAGGAAAGACCCAGAATAGTGAAAGCAATGCTGAACGAAAAGAGCAAAGCAGGAAGCATTATAATCCTAGCTTCCAAATTATACTACAAAGCTGCAGTAATAAAAACATCATGGTACTGGCTCAAAAATCGACATGTTGACCAATGGAATAGAACTGAAGGTACAGAAATAAACACACTGTTCCTTCAGCCATTTGACTTTTGACAAAGAGGCCAAAAACATATCCTAGAGAAAGAAGAGCTGTATTAACAAATGGTGCTAGAAAAACTGGTTATCCATGTGCAAACAAATGAATTTAGACCTGTATCTCTCACTTTGTACTAAAACCAAATAAAAAAATGGGTCAAAGATCTAAAAACAAACAATAAATCTGTTGGAAGATAAAAAGAGTAAAATTCTTAAAAGTCATAAGCATAGGCAAGGACTTTCTCAACATTACCTCAACTGCATACAAAATAATACCAAATATCAACAAATAGGATATATCAAATTAAAAAGCTTCTACACAGAAAAGGAAACATCCAAGAAGAGAAACCTACAGAATGGGAAAAGTTTTTTTTGCCAGCTACTCCTCAGAGGACTAATACCTAGAATTTGTAAAGAATTAAAAAAAGGGTTGGGGACTTAGCTCAATGGCATAAGCGACTGCCTGGCAAGTGCAAGGTTGTGAGTTCAGTCCCCAATACAAAAAATAAATAAATAAATAAATAAAAAATAAAAAAAAAGATGCTGAAAAACAAAAGACCAAAAAAATGCGCAATTGAAATGAATAGACACTTCTCAAAAGAATAAATGTAAATGGTCAATTAGTACATGAAAAGATTTTCAGTGTCTTTGGCCATTAGAGAAACGCAAATCAAAACAACACTGAGATTCCATCTAACCCCAGTAAGAATGACTATCATCAAGAACCCAAAAACCAACAAATGCTGGGAAGGTTATGGAGAAGAAAGAACCCTTCTGGATATCTTTCTAAAAGAGTTAAAGTCATCATATCACAGTGATAAACACAAATTCATGCTCATAGCACCATAATTCTCAGGCTAACTTATGAAAGTAGAACTCAACAGATGAATGGTAAAGAAAAACATATTATGCAATACTCAGTCATAAAAAAGAATAAATTTGAGTCATTTATAGGAAAATGGATGGCTCTCAAGACCATAACACTAAATGAAATAGACACAAAAGAATAAATATCATATGGTTTCTCTTATTTGAGAAACCAAACTATAAGTAATTTAAAGAGCAAATCAAAAGAGATCGTGGGAAAGTGAGAGGTAGACTTTGTGGAGATGAAAAGAGGTCCTGGGAGAAGGGGGAGAGGGTAGGGAAGGGGAAAAAAGGAATTAAAAATGATCCAGCTACAATATGTATATACAAAAGTTCCACAAGATTAATCTAATTATTATGTATCTTAAATATATACCAACAATAAAAAGAAAAAGAAGGAAGAAACAGACCTGTGTTGGTAGGGATAGTTCTACAACAAAACATTTTTACTATCTAGCAGTACTATCGTTAGATTTTGGTTTCTGGTAAGTACAAAAGACTACAGTTTTATATTTATCTAAATTATATCCATGTATAAGTGATAATTCTAAAAATAAGCAAAAGGCAGAATAAATACAATTATTTTCTGACCATTTTATTAAGTAAAACAGGAATGCTGATGGCTGACACATATATAGTCCAATGAGAACAAGGAATTACACATCCTTTCCATTACTCATCAGTTCACTCTTATCTAATACTTATCAACCAACAGCAATTAAACAAAATACAAGATGTCAAACAGCATGTAGTCACTAGCTTCTAAATAAGAATGTGTATTAGAATCATCTGAGATAGGATTTTTTGAAACCTCTACTTAAAAACCTACTAAAGCAGAATCTCACTTTTTGGGACCCAGTACAAAAATTTGGAAAAGATCCCTTTGTAATTCTGGCACCTCTGGTTAAGAATCATTGCTGAAAGTTTCTACTTTAAGAAAAAAAGTTAAACTCTAAACGTTTTCTATTCTATGGTAAGTAATCTGGCTATTATACTTTTGGTGTATATAGTTTGGAATCAAACACACTGGGGTTCAAATCCCATTTGTGTCACTGCTAGCTGTGTAAATCTGGGAGATGTCTGTGTACCTGAATTTTTTTATTCGTAAAATGGACATAACAACAGCATTCCACTTAGAGCACTGATGGAAGGTTCCTATATTCAAAAAAATACTTGCAACAGCATCTGATTCACATCAAGCATATGACAATTGAACTATTTATTATACATTTTTAAAATTAAAATATCTTTTTTGGGGGTGTGGGGGTACTGAGAATCAAACTCATGACCTTGTGCTTGTCAGGTAGGTGCTGTGCCGTTGAGCTATATCCACAGCCCTACGTTTTTAAAATTAATAAGAATAGTAACAAGTATGTTAAAATTTAAAGACCTCATCCAAGGTACAGAATTTCTTTAAAAACTGTCAGGGAGGTGACGGGGCTGATTCCCACCGGAGGTCTCATACTAACCAGCAGAACAGATGCCCTTTCCCACAGTCCACAGCAGGGGCGCTCAGCAGCGGGAAACTGAGGCTATCGGATCCAGATGCACTTGACCCTTGTTTTGTTAGTCTGACTGCTCTTTCACAGCCTGCAGTAGGACACCATTTAATGGCAGGATTATTTTCAACAAAGGCCTGTGTGAATAGCAATAACAAAAACCAAAAGAAACTATTTCAACTGTAAATTATAATATAGAGTGTATCCCCCATAATTACAAGCAAACCAAAACAAAACAAAAATAAAGTAGAAAGAGTTGTCTGTCTCAAAAATTACTTAAAATACTATTCCAAAAACTTAAGGAAAGAAGTGGGAATTATTTTAGCAAAGACACAATTAAATAGTCTTTAATTTAAAAATCAGGTAAATATC
>RJWM01026902.1:0-27477 GCA_004363535.1 Dasyprocta punctata | reverse complement strand
CTTGATGAACTTCCTAACATCATCAATGTTAGGATGTATACATGAACACACAGACACATATAGTTCTTATACATACTTCCGTTATCTGGTATTTTCTTATTTATTTCCTTAATTTGTATAACCTGCTATAAGAACTTAACCCCTTAGAGCAGGGACCTTGAGTATACTACACATTACTGTATCTCCAAGGTCTAAAACACTGCCTACCACATGGTAAACACTCATAAATAATTATTTTAAAAATGGAAAGAAAATTTCTGTAACTGTAGAAATTACTTAACAGTTAATATTCATATGCTAACATATGTTTAAACATTCATCCAAAGTTAGGCATGTGAATGTTTTTATTTTGTGCTTCCTTATTGGTAAAGGGACTGACCTAAGGATTAATTCGAGAGAAGACTAGCTACCAAATGAACAACATAGAAAACAGAATTGAATGAATGAATCAGTAATTTCATTTAAAGTACCACTTCAATCTCCCTCTCCCCCGAGCTTTCTATTACAGTCAGTGACAAGTAGGACCAACGGTGGATTTGAGGGCCTGGATGTGTGTGAAGGTGTGCAGGCAACAGAAAAAGACTCAGCACGATAAAACGCACAGGACATTTTTCTCCCCAGAAGACTGGGTTTAACATTTAGTTATTTATTACAGAACATTCTCATTGGGCAAGGTGGATCTCTGAGATTCTGTTTACTTCTTTGTTAAATGGGGATACCACTACTTACCTTACAGGACTGTGAGGGGGATTACCAAAGAGAACACTGTAACCATACAACCTGGCTTCTAATGAGAGGCAGAACTGAGGTTAAATACTTAATTTTTTTTTGTGTGTGTGCGGCACCAGGGATTGAATAAATACTTAAATTAGATGGTCAATTTTTTTTTTTTGTACTGGGGATCAAACTCATGACCTTGTGCTTGCCAGGCAGGCACTTACGCTGCTGAGCTAAATACCTTGCCCTCTAGATCAATTCTTAATCATTAAGACTTGGCAGTAGTTCTCTAGGGAAACAATATATTGCTGAATATTGGCTGAAATCTTAACTCAGGGATGATCAAGTCTGACATAAATCTGTATATGCATAAATGCATATAGATTTATGCACATAAATCTAACTTGTCTAATTTACAGTTTGTAGTGACACAGCCTTCACTTGGTCAATGGTAGGCGTAGTGGTACACAACAAAGAACTGCCTTTTTCAATAGGATTATCAGAGAACATGTTATGTATGTTAACCTCATCTCAATTAGGATCTATGTATACCAATTTTATTACTTAAAGGTGGGACTCTAAAATACTATAAATAAAAAAAGCTAGTTAGGTTACTCAAAAAATAGGCAGCTTTCAATTTTGTTTTACTTTTAAAGCCTAAGGTTTTTAAGGATCTTGAGTTCTCAATCTGTTTTTTTTTAAATTAATTTTATGGGTACATGTATTTTAGATGTTAGTCCTTTGTCTGAGGAACAGCTGGCAAAATTTTTTCCCCACACTGTGAGTTGTGTCTTCACTTTTTTGCTGCACAAAACCTTTTAATAAGTTGAGATCCCAGTTGTTGATTCTTTGTAATATTTCCCATGCGATCTAGGTTTTGTTCATGAAGTCTCTGCCTACACCTATGTCTTCAAGATTTCTACCTACTTCCTCTTCCAATAGACTTAGTGTTTCTGTTTCAATATTTATATCTTTGATGCATTTTGACTTTAGTTTAGTGCATGGAGATACACATTGGTCAAGTTTTAGTCTCTCATGAATTCAGCCCAAACAGTGCCAAACCTAAACTGGAGAAATATCTCCTCAAAGCTCAATCTGTGATACCCATCATGAAGGTAGCACTTACCTCATCATACATGAACTGCAGGGTCAGGGCCGACTTGCCCACACCACCGCTCCCCACCATGATGACTTTGTGTAGGGCCAAAGAGTTCTGACCCTTGGGCTTATTTGTGGCCATCCTGTCTCACAGATTTGTCACCAAAGGCTTAAGGAGAATCTAAGAAGAATGAAAGAATAAGTAATGGTCAGTACATTCTTCTTCAGAATTCCAGCATAGGAAAGAGATGTGGCATCCTTAGGGTTCAGGATATTTTTACTCCGTGGTGATTGTGAACAGATGGCAAGTGAAGTACACTCACTGAGGGGAAGAACGCTCACTGGAGAATGAGAATGAGAAACAAGCAGATGACTCAAGGGCATTTCTTTTCTAATAGTTTCTGTAATGAGCTGTGACCAAATGGGAAAACTTCCCAGTGCAACAAAAAGCTGACAATAATGGGGGATCTGCTGCAGTAGGATATATTCACATGGATTACGGAAAAAGGCTCAAGGATCACTTTATTTATATTAACCTATGCTGGCAATATTCTGAGACTACTTCTAATTTCAGTACGAAACAAATGACCAAAGACTGCTATGCCTTATGCTGAGGTCCTCATTGAAAGGTTTGCCATATAAAAGAAGAAACTTCATTCTAATGACTTGGTGACAGAATTTGAAATAGGACCCAACACTGTACATCACAAGTATTACCAGAACATCTGTGTGTCTTGGGGTATGCAGCCATCTAACTTAAATACTTGGATTGAATTAAACACGCATTTGTTTAATGTTTTTTTCTTTGTAGTACTGGGGATGGAACCTAGGGCCTTTGCGCTGAGTTATAATTCCAGCCCTTCTTCATTTTGAGACAGGGTCTTGCTTCCTGCCTCAGACTCCCAATGTCTGGGATCTGAAATAGAATTCAAATTCTATTTCAGCCAAATGCAAACTTGTGGTGTGGACCAGGTTCCTAATGAAGTAAAAGTAGTGTTGGACACTACTGGCACCCAGTTACCTGGCATTGGTAGCAGATCTTAGAGAAAAAGGCTGTGAGGTCACAACAAATAGTGTGGAGGGGGACTTTTTGTTGTGCACCTTAATCCTCGGCATCCCTCTGACACAGCTTTCCCGAGTCGCAGCTTACAGAACCACGTTCGTCCCGCTTCCCTCCCAGTCAGGTGCCATCTCTCCCAGCTTGGCTACGTCACAATCGCACATCCTAGCCCCTAGATCTCTTCTCTGCCTCTCGGCCTCCGCCATGCACTTTCCTCTCTGGCATATTCTCATTCTACCCGGCCAGCTCTTCTCAGTTTTGGGGTCTCAGCCTTACCTAATATGATTAATGTAATTTAGGCTTTCCCTTGTCCTGGTTCTCAGAGAGTGTCAGATACTTTTTGGTTATAGCCATTTGGCAATCTGAAATTGCTCGAGCACGCAGTTGTTCAACTTGGGGGTTCTCTAGTACAGTTTACCAGGAGTAGCTTGGATTCTGGGGTCATGTCTGTCAGGTTTGCCTTATGCCTGATGTAACTAATGTGGCTTAGTGAACTTAGGCTTCAGTTCACGTGCATTGAAGGAAAAAGCAAATGCTTGCAGCCAGACTGAACCCTGGGGAATGGGACACCTAACGGGCATAAAACAGCTACTGCTACTAGAGAGTCAAGTCACCAGGGGGAGTCAGGACAGTGTATGCATCTGTGCCAAGAAGGCATTCGAG
Organism: Dasyprocta punctata; assembly: GCA_004363535.1. NCBI lineage: Eukaryota > Metazoa > Chordata > Mammalia > Rodentia > Dasyproctidae > Dasyprocta > Dasyprocta punctata. The sequence goes on along the minus strand of RJWM01026902.1, from coordinate 23,939 downwards.
TGCTGGGCACGGCTTCAGACCTCACCCAGAAACCACGCCCACTGGTCCACCTGCCCAACAAAACAGTTTTCAAACAAACAAAAACAAGCCCACCACGCACTGAACATGAATGTGTTTGGGACTGCCTTCACTCTGTATTTACCACAACTGAGATCATACCATATATGGAATTCTTTTATACTGCTCTGATCTTATCAAAAGGATTTTAGTACAAGCAGCTGAAACTATGAAAGGCAAGTCAAAAAAAATCTGTACTTATGAGTTTAAGAGCTCAATTCAACTTGACAAACAAGCCCCTCTTTTACATGGATACCAAGAACATGATCACATTAGATTCTGAGCGCTTATCACTGCTCAAAAAGTAACAATTACAGTACACTTCAGATAATTAAAAGTCTGGGTGATACTAAATCCAAGCCAGTTTATGGAATGTGCTGCTGCTGGTGTTCCTAAATAAATCAGGAAATGACTTCTTTTTCACCATTACATTCCTAATTTTATGGCAGCGATGATCATTTCACAGCTATGTAACTACTATTTTATTTTTAAAATACTAAGTACCATACGATCTCAGGATGTTACCACATTAATATTTTAAGAGGTGGGTATGTGTGTGAGTGTATATGTGTGTGCACGTATGTGTGTTTAAAAGCAAACATTTAGCAGTTACACTAAATTGGTTAAAACACTTTCCCTTCCTGAACAGTTTAGTATATTGTCTGCCACTCAGAAATAGAAAAAGGTACAGATTTGCAAGGACATTTTCCAATCAGGGGCATTCTTAATAACTATGTGTGACACACTGTAGACTTACAAGAGGCTTCCCAGGAAAAGAAGCTCTCACCAAAGAATGTGTCTAGCCCATCACTAAAAAAACTTGGCACTTCCCAACTTAGTCTCTTACCCTGGCAATGTGAGTCAGTTTTCTGTTATGGTGACAAAATACCTGAGAAAGTGTAGTTAAAAGGAGAAAAGGTAATTTAGGCTCACAGTTGCAGAGGTTTTAGTCCCTGGTCTTTTCGGGCCTTGTCAGGACATCACAGGACAGCAGGGACAGTGAGGTGGAGCAAAGCTGCTTGCCTCCTGGTGGTTGGGAAGTAGAGAGAGAGCAAGGCAGGGTTGGAGTCCCCATATTCTCTCCAAGGGCACACACTAAATGACCTAACTTCTTTTCACAAAGTCCCACCTCCTAAAGGTTCTGCCACTTCCCAGCAGCACCACAGGCTGATGACCAAGCCTTTGGGGGGCATTTAAGAACTGAACCATAACACCTGGTCTAGATGTTGTTTTGAATGGTAAACATCCACTGGCTCTGCCTAGCAGAATGTAAGACATATGCAGAAATAAAATCCCAATGGTACTAAGTGCAGTGAAAACCTGAGAGGGTAGAGGAATTACTACAGTTTATATCTAGATGCCACCCCAAAGCTCATGTGCTCACAGATGAGGTTTTGGGGGAGGTGACTGGATCACGAGGACATTATACACATCAGTGGATTAGTCCACAGATGAGTCTGTAGCTCAGTGCGTTGTTGGAAGCCTGGTTAAGGGTGGTGACTGGGGACATGGCCTGGGAGGGTGGGAAGCTCAGCTTGCTCCCACTGTCTGTTCCTGTTGTCACGCCAGGAACTCATTCTCCTCTGCCATGCTGCCCTGACCTGCAGCCAGCCTACTATGGACTGAAATCTCTATAAACTGTAAGCCAAAATAACTTCCTCCTTAGAGCTGTGGGTGTTGCATATTGTGTCTCTGTGATGAGAAAACACAACTAAGACAGGAATAAAGAGTGGGAGGATGGTCAAGGGTTACTCCTTCGCAGAGGTGGCATTTTAGAGTCGAGATATGAATGTTATGAAGGAAGCAACGGCTCTGGAGGCAGTGGGAACCTACGGCATAACAAGCACAAGGACCCTAAGATGACAGCAAGCTGGCACTTTCTGGGGATGAGAGGTGCAGAGTAGAGGAAGGCTGGTGAGTGATAGGTGAGGAGGGGCTGAAAGGGAGGTGAAGGCCAAATCACAAAATCCCTTCAAGGCCACTGGAAGGTGTTTGGATTTTATTACAACTGCAATGGGAAGATCCTGGAGTGTTTTAAGCAGGAAAGTGCCATAATTTCATGCATGTTTTTAAAAAAGATCACACTGGCTGATGTGTGGGAAGAGACACCAGAGTGCAAGAGCTGAAAGTGCAGGAGGCTACGCTACTGGTCCACGCTTGAGAGGACAGAGGCCTGGGTTATTGTGGCAGTAGGAGAAATCATACTAGTTCCACACTGAAAGTAGTAATGGTCTCTCTCTGTTGGGAACAAGAAAAACAAACACCACTGCCCAGGCACTAAACACTAGACCTTCTTCTGAGCATTCAGTGTCCGTGAACTTATCTGAGTACCATATTTCGTACAGTAACAATCCTATGAGGTGCAGATTATTTTAACTTTGCTTAACAGATGAGGAATCTGGGTCACAGAAGCTGACTTGCTCAAAGCTGGGCCAGGATTTAAAGTGAGGGAACCCTACCACTACGCCACCTGTGATGCATGCTGGAGAAACAACTGACTGGACTTGCTGACTGACTGAATGAGGGAAAACAAGAGTAATTTGTAAGCTTTTGGCCCAGCTAGCAAAATGTGTGACAAGATCAATTCAGAAGGAGAAACACTGGGAAAGGAAGGAACAGGTCTGAGAAAAAAAAACCTCCAAAGTTCTGCTTGTGTATGAGACATCTAACTGGAGTTGGTGACTAGGAATTTCAAAGTTCTAGTCTGGGTTCAAGGGTGAGGGTTGAGATGCAAACAAAAATGTAGATGTTGGTTTGCAGATGGTATTTAAAGTCACAAAATGGAACAAGGGATAAGATGGTATTAGCTGGGAGGAGGCAGCAGGGGACAGTCCTGAGGCGACACAACAGGTTGGTTAGCAGGAGGATGAACAGTGACTGCACAGTCCATGGAAGCCAGCCAGTTCAAACCTGCTGAGACTGCGGTTAGATACAGTGAGAGTTGCGGAGAGAACTCACTGCCAGATCTGGCAGGATGGAGACTGCTTGGGACCTTGGGAACAGTCATCACACCAGTGGAGTAAGAATGAGGTGGGCTGGGAAGGTACAGAATGGAGTTTTACTCTGAAGATGAACTAGAGAAATGGGGCCATGGTCCACAGGAGTTTCAGAAACAAGGTTTGTGGTCTGGTTGGTTTTAAATATTATTAATCTTTGTTTGCTAATCTTCCAAAAAGGGTCAGAATTTATGCAGAAGGGAAGGTGATTCCAGAAGCTGAGTCCTCAAGTGGACCAGAGGAACTGACAGAAGCGGGGACAGCTCCTGTGTAACGGGAGGTGAAGCAAGGAAGAACAAGGTGTAGGTGCAGGCCACAGACGGATCTGGTGATTTCTTTAACCCCAACTTTATTTCTTCAATGAAATATGAGCACACAGATAATTCAGTGAGTGAGTGAGAATTCAGAAGCAAGCTTGTCTAGATCAATGAGAAAGAATATACAGAAACAGATTTAAATACATACTAAATAGAACAATGTAACGAGGTGGTATTTCAAATAAGAGGAAGAATGGAGAATAATTCAGTAAGTGGTATTAGGTCAGTCATCTAGCAAAAATAAAGTTGGATCAATTCTCATACCAATAGGAAGTCTAAGTAAATCAAAGATTTAAATGATAAAATGAAATCACAAAGGCACAAAGGAAAAAACTAAAGATTGTCTTGGTATCTTTATGAAGTCCTAAAACATTATATAAAACCCCAGTTATAAAGTAAGTTTGATAAAAATTTTACTATTCAAATTTCTGTATGACAAGATTGTCTATAAGCAGAGTAAAAGGCAATGTCCTTACATAAGAGGGGGTACAATAAGATCATCCGTAGGAAATTAATGGTCACAGTAAAGTATATGCGAACTAGATTAAATATGCTCAACTGCAATGATAAGAGAAATACAAGTAAAACTGTATTGGGATACCATTGCTTTACCCATCAGATTGATAATGTTTGCAAATGTTAACAAATCATGGCTCTGGTGGGCTGTCTTCATATGGCCTGTGATTAAGAATGATTTTTATGTTTTTGAAGGGTTGCAAACAAAACAAACCCAAGAATATGCAACGGAGAATGTGTGAGGCCTGCACCCTAAACTGAAAAGGCTTGTCTACCTGTGGTGTAGAGAAACAGGCACATTCCATCATTGCTGGTGGAAGTATAAATCTGATACATGGAACAATATGCAGCTAAAAAGTGATGAGTGAGCCTGATATAAAGCAGTGATAAAGAAGGAGCTCATGTACTGTTAAATGAAAAATAAAACTACATGTAGAGCTGGGTGTGGTGGTACATGCCTGTAATCCCAGCACTCAGGAGGCTGAAACAGGAGAATTGTTGTGAGTTTGAGACCATCCTGGATTACAAAGTGAGCTCAAGGACAGCCTGAACTACATAGTGAGACCCTGTCTCAAAAAACAAAGCAAAAACAAAAACAAAACCATTGCTTGGTGGAGGAGAGTGGCAGGCGTGGAGGACTGTGCTGGCTGGTGGTGAGTGCAGAGGGCTTGGTCCTCCCACGGGAGAGAGCAATTTGCAGGAAGCCATTCCAGAGTCGGGCCAGATATGCCTGCGGCTAAAACTGTTGCCCAGCGATTCCTACCGGGCGTAGACCCTCAGAGACTGCTTGGATGGCTGCGAGCCCAAGGAGGCTGTTCTCAGGGCAGGCCTGCTACGGCTGTCTACTACTCCATCCACGAACGGTTGCTGGCTTGCGGAGATACAGTGCCACGATTTGGGTTGTTGTCGCCACAGGCTGTTTACCAGTGAATCCAGACAGAACCCCAGAAGTGGACTCTTTTTTTTTTTTTTTTTTTTTTAGTGTGTGGTTTCTGCCCTCCCTCTGGGTCTGGTCTTGTTCTGTTCTCTTTTCTGTCTCTTTTGGCTTTCTTTTCCCTTAATCTTCTACAGTGGTTTCTCTGAGTTGGTGGACCCATCTTTGTTCTCCAACCTACTTGCAGTCTCTTTTCCCTTTTTCCACTTCTCTGCTTTTGCTTAAATTCATTTTGGGTCCTCACCATTGGGACAGAATTGATATTTTGTGAACCTAAGAATTGTATATGATTGTTTTGCATCCTGTTGTATGGCTATAAATTCAGTTCATATAGCTGGGGGTTGTAAATCAGGGGTTGGATAAGTTTACTGTTTTGTTGGCTGTGTTTGGTGCTGTGGGTACCACTGCAGCCAGAACTGACTCGATTGAACTGGATAGCTGTTGGTCTTGCTCGTCCAGGACTGGGATTGACTGGGGGTCGCAGAGAGGCCTGGGGTGTGGTGCCAAGGAACTATAGTCTGGGCTAGGCGAGCAGTGGTTTCTCATCTCTGACAAACTGAGGAGGCGGGATTTTCCAATAGTCTTGGAGCCCAGGAACCAGTTACACCTGGAAGATATCTCCAGGAAGTGCTCATCACCTGGAAGTCCTTAATACCACCATTAAAGTAACCCACTGCAGGCAACTAACAGGCATCACTTTAGGAATTAAACTAAAAAAGAAAAGAAATGAGAAGACACCTAAACAGGTCACAACCCCAGACACCCAGTTATTCAAAAGCAAACCCAGGGGGCAATGAGGTTGGAAAATTCGAAACCCCCCTACAAGGTTTCTTAGAAATGGCAACAAAGCAGTTGAATGAGGCTTTGGAAAAAATGAAATCAGAAAAATTCTCTCAAATAACCACAGAGATTACCAAAATATACACCATGCTTAGTGATGTTAGGGCAGATACAGACAAAAAAATAAACAAGCTTAAGCAAATTATGGAAGGACAACATAGGAAGCAAATGGATTCCACAAAGCAGATTCAGGTAGATATCCAGGAGAATAGAAACTCTATTGAAAGTATTCAAAGCAGATTAAGCCAATGTGAAGACAGGATCTCAGATATTGAAGACAGGCTCGCAGTTAGTGACCTGGAAACGAAAGATTCTTTAAAACTAGCAAGGGATCATGAGATATTAATCCAGCAGTTGCTTGACGAGACAAAAATAACTTAAGATTAATTGGAGTCAGTGAACAAGCAGGAGATACTACAAATGACATTAAAAATATCCTTATAGACATTGTGTCAGAAAATTTTTCTGGTAGAGAAAAAGAATTTGACATACAAATAAGCGAGGCATATAGTACTCCAATTAGCAATGATAAAAGAAAGATCCACTTCCAGGCATATCATAGTCAAGATTCCAGAAATTCAACACAAGAATAAAATTTTAAAAGCTGTTAGGGAAAAGAAACAAATCACCTATAAAGGAAAGCCCATCAGAATTACAGTGGACTTCTCAGCACAAACTCTCAAGTCAAGGAGAGCTTGCAGTGAAGTACTCAAAGTTCTAAAAGAAAACAACTTTCAACACAGATTGATGTATCCTGCAAAACTACAACAACTACAAACACACTTAGTCACCTCATCTTTGACAAAGGGGCCAAACATGTACATTGGAAGAAAGATAGCCTCTTTAACAAACGGTGCTGGAAAAACTGGCTTTCTATATGCCGTAAACTAAAACTAGATCCATGTCTATCACCATGCATTAAAATAAAGTCAAAATGGATCAAAGATCTGAATATTAAAACAGAGACACTAAACTTACTAGAAGACAAAGTAGGTAAAAATCTTGATCACACAGGAGTAGATAGAGAGTTCATGAACAAAAATGAAATTGCATGGGAAACACTTCCCAGAATCAACAACTGGGATCTCATCTTGCTAAACAGTTTTTGCATGTCAAAGGAAATCTCTGACAGAATGAAAAGAAAACCCACAAACTGGGAAAATATCTTAGCCAATTGTCCATCAGACAAAGGACTTCTATCTAAAACATATAAAGAATTAAAAGAAATCAGGCCCCTAAAATTCAAGGACCCAATCCAAAAATGGGCATCTGAGATGAATACACACTTCTCAGAAAAAGAAATACAAATGGCAAATAAATATATGACAAAACGTTCAACATAAATGGTCATTCGGGAAATGCAAATTAAAACAACACTGAGATTCCATCTCACTCCAGAAAGAATGGCCAAGATTCAAAAATCAAGCAACAACAAATGCTGGAGGGGCTGTGGGGAAAAAGGAACTCTTCTCCACTGTTGGTGGGAGAACAGACTGGTGCAACCACTGTGGAAGTCAGTGTGGAGATTCCTCAAGAAGCTAGGATTAGAGATCCCATTCAACCCAGCTATCCCACCTCTGGGTATTTTCCCAGAGGAACTGAAAACATCATACCACAGTGGTATTTCTGCACCCATGTTTATAGCAACCCAATTTGTAATAGCCAGATCTTGGAAACAACCCAAATGCCCACCAATCGAAGAATGGATAAAAAAGATGTGGTATTTTTATACAATGGAGTACCACTCAGCTATTAAGAAAGATTGCATTGAGACTTTTATAAGTAAATGGACATGACTGGAGACCATACTCATAAGTGAGATAAATCAGACCCACATGTGTAAATATCGTATTGTCTTCCTAGTGTAAGAAACTGAAAAAGTATATATGATCCAAAATCTACAATAAATACTATGTAAGGGTAAAAAACAGCTCAAAGAGCAAAAGTAATTGGGAAGGGAAAAGGGGGAAAGAGGGAAGGGAAAAGGAAAAGACTTAAATCTGTATATATGTATATGCAAGATAACTAAAATGAACATACTACTGAATATATTAGTTACTGAGAAAGAACGATTAGTACTCATATGATTAGATCAATTTTACATGTCTATATCTGTTAATGTAAACAAACATTTTGAAGATAATGATGCACAATATTGCAACCATTGTCAAGTTTCTATCATCCTGTTTTATAAACCTATAACGTTACTGTCGTGCATTTACTCTAGTTGTTTGTTTGTCTCTTTTGCTTTTTGTCTTTCTTATATGTGTCTTTTTTTCTCTTAAATAAAGAAAAAATAAAAAAATAAATGAAGTACATCATTGTATTTTGAAAGAGCTTTAAAACTATTTAAATTTATTAACAGGCCCAGATAAACATCACAGGCATATTTTCTCCACTGTTTAAAGAACAGATGTCACTAATACTATTTAACTTTCCAAAGCACAGAGAAAGCTTCCAAATTCCTTCTAGAGAGCTAGTCTAACACAAAGACTTAACCAAGACAGAATATAGGAAAACTAGACTGATCTAGTTTGAATATGGAGCTGAAATTCTAAATAAAAATGTTAACAGGTAGAATCTAGGCCATTAAGAGAATAGACCAAAGTGATCAGGTGGGATTCAATCATACTGCAGGTATTAATAGCTTAATATTTTAGGAAGTCAAACTAGTTCCTAATATTAATACACAAGAAAAATCATGATTCTCTCTACAGGTAAAGCCATAATATTTGTTGAAATTCCAAGTTTAATTTTCCTAAAAGTTCTTTACTAGAGCAGAAACATGGTGTTCATGTAATACACACAGAAACTGGCTAGCTGGAAACCAAAACCATAAAAATATACCATGTTTAATGATAATATAAAAGCACTTCCACTAATGTCAGGAATAAGAGTGCCTATTTTCACCACTCATACTGTTACAAACAAAAGACTTCAAAAGGTAAAACTACATAAAATTGAATTTCTTTTCAAATAACCAGTTAGGATATATAATGGGAAAAGAGACCCAATTTACAAACTTATAACAGTACTAACAAAGAATATATAACTGAGAATAAAATTAACACATTTTGTATGATATGTAGTGTTTTATATATATATAATATATATTATATATATATATGTAAAATCATATTTAGCTAACATAAAGGGTAACTGGAACAAACGAAGGGGAATCTTGTTCTTGAGACAGGAAAAGCCTATACTGGTAAAGGAACAAACTCTGATAATAAAAGATATGAATTCTGAAATTTAAAAATTTCTTCATAAGCCAGGTGTGGTGGTGCACACCTGTAATTCCAGCATTTGGGAGGCTGAGGCAGGAGGATAATTGTGTGTTCAAGACCAGCCTGGGCTACAAAGTGAGTTCAAGGCCAGGTAAACTACATAGTGAGACCTCTGCCTCAAAAAGGAAAACAAACAAACAAAAAAACCCACAAAAAACAACACTTCACAATAAAAAAAAAAACCCAAAACATTAAATTAAAAGAACAAAGGCCCTGGCTTTGGAGTTACCTGGTTTGTCAAAGCTTTCTTTACCCTAAAATTTGTCAAGGTGATTTCTGATACTGCAAACTGGCTTGAGTTTTGAGAAATGCAGTCATGTAACCAGAAGCACAGCAGACCAGAACCTTGCATCACCCCGAAGGGCCCTCTAGCCCCTGCACAGTCAGTTTACTCCATCGCTCTGGCAGCCACTGATGTAGCTCCTACTCCTGTGCCTTTCCCAGAATATCATCATAGCACAGCCGTGGATCATAAGGGAAGTAGCCTTTCTGCCTGGTTTATTTCTCTCAGATGAGGCTTTTTGGACACCTCCATATGGTTACATGTATCCATTCACTCATCTTTTTTTCTTACTGCTGACAACATTCCATTATCTAGAAGTACCATGATTTAGGTTGTTTGCATTTTTAAAGTTTCATGAGTAAGGCACTGATAAACATTCATGTATATACACACGTTTTTCTTTTATCTTGGGTAACAACTAGGAGTATGTTTGCCAGGCTACATAATAAGTGTGTATCAAAGTGTTTTCCAAAGTGGCTGTTCCTTTTTTCTCCCATACATTTTCTAATTAAATTAGCATAACAGACTACTATAGTATTTTGTTTATGTGGACACCTGAAGCATTTTTGTTATTTGCAGAGTTGGAAATCAAATCCAAAACCTCAGCATAATAATCACGTGCTCTACCACTGAGCTACATTTCCAGGCCCAGGAAGATAGTTTTAAAACTAGCATTTTCTAAATTTTCTGGTATCTTTTTACCTCAATTATATGTTTCCTACGAAACATACAACTTGGTAAATTAAAATACAAAAAGACAATGTTTCTATAGTAACCATAAGATAATGTTTCCACAGTACCACTGGAGTTCACAGGTAAGGCTTTATTACAGCTCATAGTTAAGCTGCATAAAATTGAAATTTTAAAATGAATCACAGCTATGACAAAAATAAGCACTGATTTAGGAGTTCCTGTTTTAAGTCCTATTTCTGCTTCTGATGGTTTGATTCTGAGCAAATGACAACTCCCCAAGATCATTTTGATCCGTAAAATAGGGGAAATAGTCTAGACCAGCACTGTGCATAAAACTCTCTTTGTGATGTATGGCTGTCACTGGTCACATATAGTGACTGACCATTTGAAATGTGGTTGGTGTGACTAAGGAACTAAATTTAAAATTTTATTTAATACTATTTAATTTAAATAGCCACATGTGACTGTGGCCACCATACTAGATAGCTCTGTCTGGACTCACTTTTAACTCATTCACTCAGCAAACACTGAGAGTATCTATAATCTCTCAAGCATCACGGAGGCGGGAAAGGTGGGTCATTAATGTCTGTGTCCTCAAGGAGTTAACATGAAGAAAAGTTACGTTTCAATGATCATACTACAGAGGGCAATAACTGGAAGGCATATCAACCCTAAGGTCCTCTCCAGATCTGAAATTTAATGAATGAAATTCAACAAGTATTTACTGAACAGCTAATCTCTATCCAGCTCTTTATTGACTCTGTTTCTTAATAAAGCATTATCACCCAGGGTGAATAACTAACAAGAATTACTAGGACTCTCATTTTGTTCACTGATTGATTCATTCAACACTCAAAGTTCTTTGTGGTTTAGTATACTGTATATTTTAATTGACTTAGTGACTATACGTATTTATAGGATATCATGTGACATTTCAGTGCATGCATATGATCAGATCAGAGAGGTGGTCACTTCACATATTTATCATCTCTTTCTCTCCTAGCTATGTTCCTGGACCTTTCTGCATTTCCACCAATAATGTATGTGATTTCCGGTTGGACACCCAGGTATTGTTGTACTCTTTTAAGACAGTCTAATGGATTGCATTTCATTGTGGTTTTAATTTTCATTTTCCTAATGACTCTTCATGAACATCTTTTCTTATGCAAAGAGAGCGAGTACATGTCTTTGGTGTTCAAATCTTTTGCTCATATTAAGCAAAAAGCTGTTAATGTCTTTTGGTGAACTGTAAAAGTTCTTCACATACTAGAATCAAATCCTTTATCAGAAATGTATACTAAAAGTTTTTCCCCAGTTTGTGGTTTATCTTCTCATTTTCTTAACACGTTTTTTAAAGAATAGTAGCTTTGAATTTTGATAATGCCCAACTTATCAATTTTTCTTTATGTAAACTTCATGCTTTCCTCAAAATTTGCAAGTCTTAACTTTGTCATTAATCGTTGAAAAGAGAAGATGGAAGGCCAAGGCAGGAAACAGTAGTAAGTGATATCCTAAATGCTTAGAAGTTCTTCCTCCACTTTAAAGTATGTAATTGTTTCAATTCTGAAATGCAACAACTTAATATTTTTCAATTATCAAATATGAATAAGGAGAACATAAAATTATAACAAAGAATGAACTAAGGAAATCTATATTGTATTAAGCATACAGTCGTTGAAAACTTCTTAAAGATGGTTTCACATTTCACATTATTTGCAAAATAAAATTTACTTATATGACTTGCCCAAAATGATGTCAAACATCAAAGCATAGATTCTTAAAACCAGGAAGCTTCAAATTACCACCATGTTTTGTAACAGTGAGGTTAAGATAAATGAAATAGCATATGTAAATTGTCTACTACATGTAAGTATGATAAAGGGTATTTTAAAAGTTCAGGTATCTTTTTAGAAGCTCTTCCCTTTTTATGCAACACATATTCAGCTCTAGTCAGTTCAAAATTGTCAGCAGTGGCAGTAGGGCAAAGTTCTTATCACAGGTAAAGGAATAAACTGCTTCTCGAATGCATGAAGAAGTGATGTCGAAGCAGAGACCTGAAAGACAAAGCATCAGCAAGCCAACCGAAGCTGGGAGCCATGATGAGAAATGAAGTTACTGTGTGAAGTAAAAGGCCTGGAACAGAACTTTATAAGCCAGGCATTTAGATGTGTATCCCTAAGACAAAGGAGAAGGCCTGTGTTTTAAAAGTGAGAGACTCTGGAGGCAAAAAACAGGCAGAGGGCTATAAGCCCTGTGGGCGAGGGAGACGGCTGGGACACCAGAGAAACTAAGGTAAAAAAGAGTGAACCAAACCAGGGACAGATTACATGTGAGGGGTGAAGGGAAGCGAGCATTCAAGCCAAAACCAACTTTCTGGCTGGAGTGGATCTGCACTGAAGGGGAATCAGCAGAATTCTAGGGGAAGGATGGGGTGCAAGGCAAGTAGAAATCAATATGAATATTTTAAAAGAGCAAACAATTTCAAAAGAAGAATCTGGAACTGGGCATGGTGGCACACACCTGTAATCTTAGCACTTGGGAGGTAGAGGCAAGAGGATTGCAATGAGTTTGAGGCCAGCCTGGGAGACACAGTGACATTTAAGGCCAGCCGAAACAGCAATACCTTCAGAGAGAGAGAGAGAGAGGAGAAAGAGAGAGGGAGAGAGGGAGAGAGGGAGAAAGAAAAAGGAGGAGGAGGAGGAGGAGGAGGAGGAGGAGGAGGTGGAGGAGGAGGAGGAGGAAGGAAGGATGATCATTTGAATCTACGTGTGTAAGCAGTTTTCTTATATCAGCCCCAGTGTAAAGTTTTACTATCACATCAGGACTATTTTCAGCAATGTTCAGACACAACAAGGTAGAACATGAAGGCTGGAAAAGTAAAAGATTGGTAAACTAGTATTTAAAGCTATTTTTAAAATTGCCTTTAAATTATGCTTTCAAAATAAGACAATGCAGCCAGCCAGGTCTGGTGGCTCACGCCTGTGATCCCAGCACTGGGAGGCTGCAGCAGGCAGGAGAATCGCTGCAAGCTCATGGCCAGCCCGGGCTGCACAGTGCGTTCAGGGCCAATCCAAACTACATAGCCAGCCCTTGTCTCAAGAAACAAAACAAAACAAAATAAAACAACCACACAAAACAACAAAAAAAATCAAAAGAAGATCATGTAGCTTAAGAAAGCATTAATAACTGTTAAATGTAAATACTGCATGTTTTGCTTCCATATTCTTATGGTAAGTCTAGAAGGATATGTAACCTTTTGAACTTTGACCTAGGAGAAGGCATATATTACATATATGAAAATTAAATACACAAAATGTTTACATTTGACAGCTACAAAACTGAAAAGAAATAATATCCCAAGCCTGGAAGTGTAACAGATACAATTTTAGGAAGTGTAACTTACGTACTGTATACCTGCTAGAGGTTCTGTACATGAGCTACAAATTGTACACAAAGTCTGTTAGTTTTTTTATTGCTAGATTCATAAACTGAATACGATTTACAGCAAACCATTTATTGAAGACATTATGACAAAAAAGCTGATTATAAACAGTCACTAGGAAAGGAAATACTTTAAAGAGGCTAATAAAAGACTGTGATCTACACCAAGACCTGTGTAAATTTTGTTTTCCAGTGCATGTTTCATTAGTCAGTCAGTTCCATTTGTGTAATAGCTTCTCTGATCTCTCTGGCTTTGGACTTCTTTTTTGCTATTCTTCCCCATTACCATATCCTGCATCAATATATATTTATGGAGTCAGCTACAGGGCATTGGGAGGCATTTGATATTCTTAACTTTAAGGATCTTAGAACTAAGAACAGAGATGGAGACAAGGTGGGTAGACGAATTAAACTAGAATGCAAAATTCTGTCTTCTGTATCCTCTCTTACTTATGTCATACTTTGCTAAGCTGTTTTGTTGTAATTTGTAATGGCTATGAAATATGTCACCCTGCAGATACAGAGCAGATTATTCATCAAACTCCATAATGCATGACATTAGTGCTTTTTCAAATTCTTGAATACTACAATGGATAAACACTCACTTCTATGCAGAAAATGCTATTAATGAGACAGATTCTAAGAAATGGAAAATGAACAAATAATTTAAGGTTTATTGTAAAAACATACAGTCCAAATTCTCTTCCAAAGCACTGCAGCCTAATATGTAGAACTGTTCACAGCATTCTTACTAACATGGATATTCTTCTACAAATCTGCTAATTATATACTGAGAAGAGCTCATTGTTGTTTTTATAACATCTTGATTAATGAGAAAGAAATATCCTTCTGGTTATTAACATTTTATGAGTTGTTCGTATTCATTACTTAGCAACAAAAGTATGTCCTGTGTCTTATGAAACCTCGTGCCACCATTAACTGGGTTTTCTTTTTTCTTGCTCTCCTGGTTCACTGTCATCGCTTCCCACAACAGATCAGGAAGAGTCTGTATATGAAGTTCCTGTGGTCCTTAACAGACAGGCATGCTTCATTCTGGGTCAAAAGGCAATGAACAAGTGTATAGGTTGACTCCTCCAAATATGATAAAGCATTTACCGAGTTGCTGACGCTTTTATTAGAACTCAGTTTTCCTAGGCTAAACGTTCAAAAAGAAAATTTGCTTTTGGAAGCAAGTGTCCAGAATTAGCATGGGAACCCATGCTGTCGCACAGGTTACGCTGTATGGGCGGCCGGCCTATGTGGACAGGTCATTCAGTTTAAGCTTTCCATGTACACGCTCTTAATCAGTCCCAAGTCCTATCACCTCTTCTGCTACTGCCCCATGGTTAAAGCCTCTATGGGACTCTCGGGACGCAGACTCCATGCACTCCTCCCTCCTGGGTAGGCAGAGGGATTCCTCCACCCTGCTTCACCCATTAACACCATCTGCTCTGTCTTCTAGAACCTGGAAAGGCTCTGCTTTGCTGATGGTCACTCCATCTGCTCCCATTCTTAGTGTTGTTACAGATTTACAATTTCTGTCTGTAAATTCTTTTTTCTGTCATTTCACAGGGAGGTGAGGATAAGAGGAGACAGATGCTCTAGTTGAGTCTGTTGGCTTTCATTACAAATTTGAGTTAAAATCCCAACTTGATTTGGAACCCCCAAATATTTTAAATGTAGAATATGAAAAAAACTCAAAGACATTAAAATTAGCCTGGACTTTAAAGAACACTATTATTTAGTCACAACTTTAAGAATAAGCCACTTTCCTTGTATGGATAACCTAAGGCTCATAAATAAAGACCAAAGTTTAAGATTGGGCAGTATCTGCCATAAAGAGGAGTGGGAATGAGGGTAATGGGCGACATACAAAAGGAGAGCCCATGGTCTTCCTTCCAGGGAAGGGCTGAAATGATTTTTTACCCCCAAGTCAGTTTTTTTCCCAAAGCACTGAAGCAAATCTGACAAACAACCAAAATTTATATGAGGATATGGTGATCAATCATGGCCTCCAAAATTATATCAAATTACCAATCAAAATTATTTTTACAAACCAGGAATTTAAAACCAAGACTGATTCTACCAACACAGATTCCCTTTGTGCCGACTAACCTTTACTAAAGCGCTTCTACTATTCCTCTGCAGAATTGTGACTGAAAAGGCAATTAATTCCTTTTACATAATAACAGGGAAGAGGCAGGAGGGAGAAGGAAGAACATAAAGCAGTAAACCTAAAAATTCTAACCTGCTACACTTAGCATCATGTATCCATTCCATCAAGGGAACATCTTGGTGTGCACTGTAAGATGCTCACTGGAATCTGGGTGTGGTGATACACACCACACCTATACAGTAATCCCAACCACTCAGGAGGCTGCGGCAGAAGCACTGGCAAGTGTTTGAGGCCAGATTGGGCAGTTTAGCAAGACCTGTCTCAAATAAAAAGGCCTGAGGATGTAGCTCAGTGCAAAGGACTTATCTAGCATGCCTGAGGTCACGGGGTCAATTTTTAAAAAATGCTTACAGTATATATAAGGCACTGAAAATGTCACTTTAATTCCGAACTTATCCAGGCTCATCTCCAAGAGCCATCCTGAAAACCGACCACGGTACTCCTCGTCCCATGATTTGTACTGATCACTCACTACCTGCAGAAACTGAGCTCCTTGTCACAACACTTTCTTATGATTTTAAAAATAACACATGCCCACCTTACATAACTTGGAGAGTAAAGAGGGGAAATGTTCCTTTCTTGGCCCTAAAACCCAGTATTAATATTCTGCATTTTAATATGTTTTTAAAGACTTTTTTTTTCAAAGCATTCAACCAATTGTATGGCTCAGGAAGCTGGTAGGAAAATTCCAAAAAAAAAAAAAAAGAGATTAAAAGAACTGTAATATCTGGGTACAAGAACCTTGGGAAAATAATTTCCATTTATTGAGCACTTGTTCTATGTCAGACATTTTTTCAACTATTTAATTATCTCACAAATTCTCAAAACAACTTTATATCTATTATCCACCATTTTCTAGGTAAGAAAATTAAGCCAGATGGAGCATTAAAACTCTGTGCCTAAGGGGCAGTGTCTCAGTGGTAGAGCATTTGCCAGGCTTGTGCAAGGTCCCCGGTTCCATTCCTAGCACCGAACTGAGGCAAACAAAACAAAAGGCCAAGTTTCCCAATTCACATGCTTAGATAAAACAACGGCAACTCAAACCCTAAAAAACAGCCCTAAATGTCGACCATCTCTAAATCTCTTACTAAGATATGGAAGACTAATTAGTGAGAACTGACCTTACATAAGGATTGGAACCTAGTTTTAGAAGCAATTTCTTTTAAATATAAAAAGATAATTCTCATGGGTAGACAAGCTACACAAAGCATGTTGTAAATCAGTGGTATCAAACTAGCAATGGCCACACCAAAAACTATTAAAATCTCATTTATGAATACAGAAATTTTCCTAAAAACACCAACATCTGGATTTTACTTCTCAGTACTCTTTACAGTTTATAGTGTTCTATTCCAGAAATACAATTGCTTAATGTTAGGAATATCATAAAACATTAGCCATGCATGGTGGTGCACACGTGTAATCCCAGAATTCAGGAGGTTGAGGCAGGAGGATCGCCATCAATTTGAGGCCGGTTTGAACTACATAGCAAGACCCCATCTCACAAAAGAAACAACAACAACAACAACAACAGAACAGTTATAAAGCACAATCATATGAACAGGTCCAATGAAAAAACCCACATGATTAGAGAGTGTGAAAGAAACGCCAGTAGGTAAAATTCAGTATCTCTTTTTGATAACAGTTCTTTTGAGTTAATCACTAGCAGCTACCCCTGTAAGCATGACTGTATTTCTAATTAAATGTTTCACAAATCTGAGAGCCATTTTTGTACAGGAGCCACCCAAAACCTCTGTGTATTTACACCACTAAAGCAAGCACACTTCATTTTTAAGAAATGCCAGAACACGACAGTGAAGAGGTAGAAGTGTCTTTTCTGAATGTGCATACAACTCTTTTGTGCAGCTGCCAATGAACTATGAAAAAACCGTTTCTAATTTTGGGCCTATTCAGAGTTCCACTGCCCTGAGAGTCTACAGCACAGGCTAATAAGAAAAGCTGGCCACACATTAACACAAAAGAAGGAAGACAGCTGCTGCACAAAAAATTCCCCCTCATTTTTCTCTGGACCACATCAAAATTATGAATCATATGAGTAAACTGCAGTGTGAATCATTAGGACAAATTAATAATGAACCATGGCCTGCTTAATACTGTTAATTCCCCTTCCCATGAAAAGGCAAAAGTGTATTTCGAATGGGCCAAATCCTGAAGCTATAAGAAAGATAATATGAAGTTACAAATGAAAACAAGAGACTCAGAAATATCCTGAAAATTACAAAAACATAGCACCTAGATTTTTCTTCTTAAGATTGAGGACGAATAACTCTTAAAAACTTAAGATGGTTGGAGCTTATAAAGTCATAAAACTGAAGTTTCAGTGTATCACTATACCCAAAACAAACTGGTCTATATAACATAATTACACCCTTAAAAGAGAAACTGCCTCATGACAGGTGCCGTCAAAGGTGTTTTTAACAGCGTGTCAATCAGAATCATCTGGGCTCCTTTTTTCCCAAAACATATTCACCCAGAATCCATTCATGGAGATTCTGGTCCACTGGCCCGGGTTAGGGAATGTGTATTTTGTAACGAACTGCCTAGATCCCTCTAGTTCATGTCTGTGATTAAGAATCATCACGGTAAGCCGGACATAGTGGCACATACCTGTAATCCCAGGGCTTGGGAGGCTGAGGCAGAAGGACTGACCCATGTTTGAAGCCATCCTGGGCTACTCACTGAGCTTAAGGCCAGCACTGACTACATAGTGAAACACTGTCTCAAAACCAAACCAACCCAACGCAAACCAAATCAAAATTCCAAAAAGAACCATCACTGCAGAGTGGGACAGAGCTCAGTGGCAGAAGCACATGCCTAGCATATATAAGACCCTGGGTTTGATCCCCAATATCAAAACAAAACAAAAGCCCCCAAACCACCACTGTGTAACTATAAAGTTAAACCATATGAAATTACCAATTTGGGTCTTTTTTACTATGTACAAACCCGCCGCAATTTCCTGTAGTTCATCTAATAGAAAGTAGGCAGGGAATATCACTTAACATTCATTGAACATACTATTGTTGTCTCCTGGTATCTGCAAGAATTGGTTCCAGGATTCCTGTGGATACCAAAATCTGAGGGTGCTGAAGTCTCTTATACAACTTAGGTATATCCTCAAGTACACTTTATGACACACAGTTAACTACAATGTAAAAGCAATGTAAATAGCTGTAGTTTTTAGTGACTGACACACAAGAAAGTCTACATGTTGAGTACAGGTGCAATAGTTTTTTCAAATTATTTCTGATCTGCAGTTACTTAAACCTGGGGATGTGGAACTCACAGATATGCAAGGCCAACTGTTACTTTGTACAAGGTACTTTACTAAGTTGTTTATATTTGTTGACAGTTTTGAAGACACCAGGCAAGAGGTAGGCAAAAATATACCTAGACCTTATATGGAGAGGTAAGAGAGCCAGAGAAGCAACTAGAAAAGAAGAGCAGTCATGGATGCCACAGCACAAATCACTGTTAGGTCTGGGATGAAGACCACTGGGGTTACAGATGGATTGATGATGACAGAACAGACTACAGAACATTAATTTACGACAAGACCCACACTTAGCAAAGGGTTAGCCCTTCTCAGTCATTTCCAGTATGTCTAATAGCAAGAACAGTAGCAAGAGCAGAAGCAGCATGTCTTATTACTCTAGCCGGCAGTGAGAATGGGGAGTGAAGTGCCGTCTTTAAAGGGCTTGCTGGGTAGAGTCATAATTCATCAGCAATGGCGCAGCGTCACATGAGCTGGACAGCAGACCCAGGCACAGGTGAACATCCAGTCTTTTAAAACTTTATTACAGCCAGTCCTACATTTGAAATTCAAATATTAAACATGTACACTGAAATTCAAATCACCTGTTGGAAGGAAAGTTGTACCATATTATTTTAGGCTTTTAGAGTTCAACTAACACACAGGACAGTGTGATGGCCAATGAAAGGTTAAAGCCCCATAGGCTTTTCTTGGATATGTCCTTCAATACAACTTTCTTCAGTATACTTGTTTATGTCTCCCAATTTTACAACACAATAAGATATTAACAAATCTCCTTTCTCCCTTCTCTTCCTTTCTTGTGGCACCAGGGACTGAACCCAAGGCCTCAGGCATGCTAGGCAAGCACTCCACCACTGAGACACATTTCATTCCTTTAAAAAATTTTATTTTGCTAAATTGTCTACGCTGGCCTTGAACACTTGGTAATTCTCCTGTCTCAGCCTCCTGAGTAGCTGGATCACAGCTGTGCCCAACAACACTCAGCTCACTTTCATTTTTACCTAGAAGTTGCACAACAAGATTTTCTGAAAGTCAAGTAAATATAATGAAACTGAAGAATCACAGAGGGAAGGCTCAAAATAATTCAAGTCTTTCATATTTCATATAAGGAAGTAAAGGTTCCAGATGACTGAAGTCACTTGCAAGAAGTTCCATAGACAGCTGTGGTGGAACTAAAGCCAGAACTAACCCAATATTGCATGAGTTTCAAGAGATAGGTCGAGCAGATCTGTTTTACATGGTAACTGGTACTGGTCCCAGGCTTCCACAGTCCTTGGCCTATCATATTAACCTAACACACTGGCCATGATGTGTCCTTGCAATTTCAAGTTAAGCCAGGTGTGTAGAGCTATGGTCTTGGCTGCGAATGACAGTGCAGCATGAAGACAGACATTTGTTTCTTCTCTTTAACAACAAAGAATTCTAATTTCCAGGTAACTGGTTGCAGCTCATAAACCTTTTTTCCTTTTCAGGTTCTTGCCGTTGTCATGACTCAATAGTGGCCTCATAACTAATCCCAAATCACTACGCCCTGACTCTAAAGCTTTGCAAGGACGACAAATAAAAGATTAAAGCTCTTATATGCTACTCTTGTAAGACTACAAATCGAGCAATTGCGAGCATGAATGGATAAGGCCTAGAAAGCCTTAGGCCTAAATACAGTTGTCACTCTCATAAACCCAAGAGAGATTTGGAAGCAAAAAAATTCAGATAGTTCTAAATTCTGAATTGCTAGTTACATTTCAATTGATAGGATGCAACTATAATAAACAGAGTATAAGAATAAATGTAAGGTAGTAGAATAGATGTTTTGACTCTGACACTTCAAACATCTATATACTATCTAAAATACCAAAGAGACTACAAAGCCCCTTAGATGAAAATTGGCTGCATGTTTATATAAGCTCAACTTATCACAATAAAAAGTGAATGCTTTTGACACAATGTGTTTAAAATTCTTCTGAGACTGCATATTGCTTGTAGATTAAAATCTCAGTTCTTTAATTATCTCCCATGTGATCCAATTCTGCTCACTGCATTTTCACTCCCTACCCTTTAAATCTTATACTGTTGATTCTGAAGCATCTGCAATTTCTACATGAAATATTTGTAGACAATATGGAGACATATGGCTTCAATGACACTTAGCAAAGTGAATGTGCAGGTAGGTGAACAAAGGTTCCAGGGAATATAAACAGAGTTTGGCATGACCTAACTTGAATAAAGAAAACAGGAGGTATACTTGAAGTTAGATGGAGGGAGGGGAAGAGGATGAAAAGAGTTAAGATGCTCAAAAAGAAAGAACAATTGGGATGGGGGAAAGGAAAAAAGAAGGGAAAGAAAAAATAAATGTGTGTATATATATATATACACAAGATAGCTAATATAATTATACTACTAGTTTCTTTTAGTTCACTGAAAAGAACGGTTTCTGCTTATACTGTTTGATCAATGTTGCACACCTAGGTCTTGTAATCTGAGTGACTACTCTGAAGGTAACAATACGAATATATTAACCATTGTTAATTTTCTATTACCTTGTTTTGAAATTCTGTATTGTTTTTTCTCTTTTAAAAAAAAGGATGTGTTATGTGCATGTACCAATTCTTCACAATGAATGTGATCATTATGTACTACACATGTACTAATAAAAATAAAAATTATAAAACAAGCAAAAAGTTTATCTAACCTGTATACTAAGGATCCCATGTAAATTTTAGAACTGTATCTATAAGATCTTTACTGAGGTATGACTTAGAATAAACTGCACATATTTAGAAGTCTGTCCCTTTGGAATTCCTCCCCTGGTCCAACTCCTTCCTTCCCATATTGATCTATGTGACTACAGGTTAGTTAATATTTTCTTTTTTTTAAAAGTATTTTCTATACTTATATAAAAATGAAATGATGCAAAATATACTGGTTCTTTCTTTTACACTGATTTCTCTTAAAAATTTAAAATTTATTTTTAAAAGTGTATATATTAACTGGGCATTATGTACTGCTTTATCTGGTTTCTTTACCCAGCATAACTCTAAGAATCATTCCTGTTGTCTGTATCAATGGTTCATTTCCTTTTATTGCTGACTAGTATTTCATAGCACAGACACACTACAATTCACTGTTTTTTGTCCATCAAGAGGTAAAAGTCATTGCAGTAAAGAAAGGATAATATTTTACAGCAATACTGGAACAATTAAACACCATATGAAAAAAAAACTTAGAACTGTATCTTATACAGTATTAAAAAGTAACTCAAAATGGACCATTCTAATGTAAAACCTAAAATTACAAATATTCTAGAAGAAAGCACAGAATTAGACAGGTCAACTTTCAGTTAGGTAATGATTTTTTAGATTCAACATCAAAAGCAAAATCTTTAGAAGATCAAACAGATAAACTGGAATTCACCAAAACTTAAGCCTTCTGTTCTTAAAAATATAGTTGAAAAAAATGAAAGGACAAGCACAGACTGGGAGATAATATTTGGAACTTAAAGCTAAAATTACTGAGCAAAAGACCAAAATAGGCAGATTTTGGCTCACCGCAGGATCTTTCTGATTACTTAAAATGTCAAAAATGGAATGAACTGTCTGTAAGCTTCTATCAAAGAATTCAAGCAGAGAAAGGGGTGTGGAGAAAGAATTGATTAAATTTAAATTCCTTCTTATTCTAGAGAATTGAAGGAAAAAAATGGAAATAGAGCTTTTGTAAATCAGGAGGGGAAGAAGAGTTGAAGGGAAGGGAGGGGATATACTGTAGATAATTAAGATAAATTACATACATGTGAAAACTCCTCTTGATGAAAATGAGCATTATGTATGGCAAACATGTACTAATAAAAAAATTCCTTCTTATTTTATATGAAAATTTTAGCAATTTCTAAGATGACCAATTTAATGCATATTTGCTTTAATAGTATTCAATAATAAAAGTAAGTTTGTTCTTGGTTCCCATAACTCAATCAATATGTTAATTAAAACACCTTTTCCTAATAGGGTGAGGTAAATGTACCCATAGAGGTAAAGAGAGTTGTTTATACAGAACCCCTTGGGTGCAGTGTTCCCTGCTTTCTGATTGCTCTCCAGGTTCCTAGGTGGTTCCAAACATTCCAGACATAGCTTCTGCCAGTGCTCTTCAACTCATTAATTATTAGGAGCTTTTCTACTGACTGAAGAGAGCTGTACTCTTTCATTCCATAATTCTTGCACCTAGTATTTGCAAACAACTAGGGCAAAGGTACACATTTGAAATAGAAATCAAACTCTAGAAGTTGACTTTGGAGAACATTTAATCAGTACTGGTAAAATTCTGAGTCATCCCCTCAAGAAGACTAGGAGCCCTACTTAGTAATTCCTGCCTGAAGGGAAGCAAAGCGGATGAGTCCAACTGCTTCCACATCTTGTATAGTTATGTTGTGCACCTGAAATTACAAAACTAGCATTAAAGACAAATGAAACTGTAATCAGAATTTAAGAGACTAATGTCCAACTCCCTCTCCCAATAAATTGAAATTGTCACAGATAATCCTGAGATGAGCTGATATTTCATGCCATTTTCTTAATAAATTAATACAAATGAATCAATGCAAAGAAATTCAATAGTCTGATAAAACAGTCATTTACTAAAATCACTATGTAACAAGTAGCAAATCTCTACAAAACTTTTCTTCATTCTCATCTTACATAGGTGTTTATGAGGCTTCAGAGTTTGAGGGGCCGAATACCTACTACCGGAAAACTGTCAACCTTCCTCAAATTTATCTATAGATCCTCAAATTTATCTATAGATTCAACACAGCCCAGTGAAAACTTCAGAAGGGATTTTGCAGAAATTAATAAGTGGATTTTAAAGTGTGGAATGGCTAAAGCCCAAAACACCCAAGAAAATCATGAATATCATCAAAGTATGCCAAAGTTGACCGACTAGGCCACCTGAATTTGTAAAGCTTATTTGTAAAGTTTTAGTGGGACTCATTACCCCATACTGTTTTCATACTGTCTCTACCTACTTATCTTGGTTACTTTTCTCATTGCTAAGACAAAATACCCACCACCCAAAGTTAAAGGAAAGGTTCACTTAGCTCAGTTTGCAGAGGTTC
>RJWM01026901.1:0-27496 GCA_004363535.1 Dasyprocta punctata | reverse complement strand
TGCGCTGAGCAGGGGGACGTGCGTTACGTGAGTTCCACCTGCAGCTACCACAGGAAACGAAGTCAGCAAACAGCATGAAAAGAACATTTTCTGGAAATAAAGAGGTAATCATGAGAGGAGCTGAAAGAAAGGAAAGTCATTGTCTACCCCCAGAGCTACATGTTGGAACGAGTAGAGAATTAAATATTTCTTCACACGTCTCTTAGTTCTGCTTGGATTTTTAAACTGCATACATCTGGTATTTTGATAAAAGTTAAAAACAGCTAATATTTTAATGAATATCCAGTTAGTTGACTAGTGTGAAATATAGTTAAGACTTATAGTGTACACATTATGGTCCATCAATATAACCAGTAACGTTTGACTTAAGTGAGCTAGGACTAGGAAATGAAGTTTGACGCTGAAAGACACCTCAGTCTCATTTATGATGACGCCAGAGATGCATTACTAGTGCGGATACCACCTGGCTACACTGTTGCTCTGGAGACTTAGTCAGGGCTTCACGCTGCTGTCATGATGGAGAAACATTTAAAGAAACTCCAGAGGAGGAGCATTTATGACGTCTTAGGGAAGCAGTCTAAATTGGCCCAGCCACTTGCCCACTTTCTCCCCTGGTCTTCGGAAAAGTTGGGAGGGTTTCCATGCATTATAAAGTTGGGATAAACCACTTCTCTAGGATCCCTACAAAAACAGTAGCAATATTCACCTTTCTTATTAACTTATTAGGATAATAGTCCATACTCGAATAGAACTGAATGAAGCCCACCCAAAAGCATATGGCTATTAATGGAGACCCCAGATGGATCTTATCAATGAGCCATTCTGGTTGGTGTAACACAGGTCATACATAGTACATTTCCTGAAAACTCATGAAATCCTGGCTGAAACCAAATCAGTAGGACATGGTTATAGGCACTGAGGGAAGAGAAGGAAAAATTCTTATGCCTCAAGAACTTATGGTCGGAGTAAGGATATGTAAAGTACCAAACTACAGAGCAGACAGATGGAGACAAAGGATTTGTGAATACTGCAAATCCTTCTAGGAGTCAGAAAGGAGGGATGGTTCTCTGATGGGCTGATCAAGCGAAGGTTTGAGGAGCGTTATCAGCTTCCATGGCATGGCAAGTTCCAAGATGGACCACGGACTTCAGTCTTCTTATGGGGCTGACTGTTCTCCTTATCCCCGCTTACCTGCCAATATCACGGATTGACTCATTCAATTAGAAAAGAGAAGATTTTGAAGTGGAGGCCATGATGAAGTGTTTACTGTGTGTTTGCTCAAAACAGGATCACCTAACTATACCACTGTGTTAGTTGGAGGTTCTTTTTTTCTTTCTATGACAAAATACTTGAGATAACCGACGTGAGGCAATGGGGTGTGCTTCGGCTCACAGCGTCAGAGGTTTTAGTCCATGGTCGGTGGCTCCGTTGCTTTGGGGCCTGTGGCGAAGCAGGGCGGCGCAGCAGGGAGCACACGCGGAGGAAGGCTGTGCACCTCAGGGCAGCTGGGGAGCAGGGAGACCCCGAGGGGTCAGTGGCTCGACCCATCTCTGAGGGCACACCGCCGAGGACCGGCTTCCCCCAAGGCCGCACCTCCAAAGCGCCAGTGTCAGCCGTTCTCACAGGGGCTGGTGGGGGACCTTCCAAGTCACGGCAGCCTGTGGGCCTCCAGCCTGCTGGCCTTCACTGCTCCCACCCCGGCATCCTCCTCCACTCCTCGTCCTCACGTGCGGTTGTGCGGTTGGTCGCTCCTGCCTGGGATTTCGAATACCTGCCTGAGGCAAAACGAACTGCCACCGTCAACCATGCCTTCACTATTGTCAAAAAACACCAGGAAACCACAAGGCTCAGCTCAGAATACAAAACACCTTGGGCTGCATCTACCTCAGTGACCACCACAGCCACAGGCGTGGGGCCGTCACCACACCTAGCAGGAACCTGATGAATCTGTGGAGAGCTGGGTAAATGAATGATTATCAGCACACTTGTCAAAAAAGCTACATGGTACGTAATGAATGACAATCTGTCTAACCATATGATAAATCTGTTGTGAAAAATGTGTAGAATTTCAGAGCTGCAAACGCATGTTTTAAAATAACTGATATTATGAAAGCGAGAGGCTGAAATCAGCCATGTGAAAGAACCATTGTCACAAGGGAAACTGTAAAACCCTTTGCTTGGAATAAAAGAAGGAAAATAATGAGTGTTCCACACAGCGAACGCAACATTATAACCCGTGGAAGCAGCAGAAAGGGAAGGATCAGGTGGAGGCAAAGATTTGTTTCTGGTAAGGAGATGACAGAGGCCAAGTTAGGAGAATCAGGCACCAGAGTCCAGGGAAATGAAAAGAGCCTGGAGGGACTTGTTCAGAAAGAAAAATTTAAAAAGATTAAAGGTTTTCATTTCAAAGCTTCCCTTTTTCCCAGGGTTTTTGTGAAGCAGACTTTGAAAAGAAAGCAGAATACCTGTAAACCAATAATACAATAAGTAGCAACACCACTGACGATGTGACGGAGGAGATGACGCAGAGATGTCAGCCCACTGCCTGTCCTGGGTCACCAGGATCCTCTGCCATGCAGAACCTTCCTGCGCAGGTCCCCAGGCAGGTGGCACTCATGGGGGGAGACAGGGGAATGGATGCCCACTCCGTGTGGGCTTCGTCTTTAGAAATACCTGCAGGTCATTCTGCATCGGGTTTGGTTAACAAAAGGTCAAGTGGTTGGCTGTGCTGGGCAAACACTGCCTTTGGTTACACGTGTAATGCGACTGTGCCACTTATTTCCTGACGCAGCCCATCCGTGACTCTGAGCATGTGTGGGATATGAATGTGGTCTCAGGGACACCTCAAGGGTATGCAAGTCCCTTCGACAGTGTCCCGAGTACCAGTAATAAGAGGAGGAATCAGTAGCACTTTCCTGTGTGGCTCTCTTAGGTGGAAAAGTTATAACTAATTGCTCTACAGAGCACGGCAATTGTGAAACTTACTTTATATACGGGAAACAGGCAGTAACACACGCTCCAAAAGGAGATAACCGTGAGGGACCCAGGAGAGCAAGGCAGGTGGAGCCGGGTCCTGCAGCGTGAACGCAGGCCATGCTTACAACGTGCTGGGGCCGACGGGATGCAGCAGAAGCGGCACTGAGACAGCTCCAGGCCTTGCGCTCGAGCTCCAGCTGCCGAACTCAGTCGGGAGACCACTGGCGAAGAGCCCTGCAGGACGGAGGCTGCCCCTGCTGGGCCAGCCCGCCTGGCCTCCAGCGGAAGCCAGCTGTGCGGGCCGCAGAGGGCAGCAGTGGAGCTGCCCCGCTGGACCCAGGCAGCCCAGCAGCTGGGAAAGTGATAAGTCGATGGCTTATTCTAAATAATACGTTTTAGAATGATTGGTTACACAACAGATAACTTAAACAATGGCTCTAAAAGAAAAGTTCCACAACAGTTCATGTTGGCGGCCAAACCCCTGTGCATTCTTCAGGGGGAGCTCTGCAGGGGCCGTCGTTATGCAGCCCCGCTCCTGGGGTGTCTGTGAATTGCTGAATCCATCTCATGAGTGGAAGCAGGAAAGAGAAGAGGACTAATACGTGACAGCCCCCAAGCACCAGAATTTCTTAGATTTACTATTTTGACTCGTTTTTTCCAATCCCTGTCCTGAGTTTCATCAACATTTGACTTCTTAAAAATAATTTCTTATTTCTCTTCCTCTTATGTCTATTATACTTTGATTTTATGGAACCCCTTGAAATAATTACTCCATGTAAAGTTCAGTTAATCAGCAGTGCTAGACACAGTTTGCACACTCATTACCCGCATGTAATAGTGGTACCATCTTAGACATCAAAGGTATGTAGTCAACCCTCTCCATCCACAGATGGAAAATGTTCAGGGAAAGATGTGTCTGTACTGAACATGCACAGACATTTCTCCTTGTCATTATTCCCTGAACAATGCGGTATAACGGCTATTTACACAGCATTTACATTTTATTAGGTGTTTTAAGTCATCTAGAGGTGACTTAAAGGTTATGAAAGGATGTGTCCAGGTTCTATGCAAATATTATTCAATTTTATATAAGAAACATGAGCACCCACAGATTTGGGCTCCCACAAAGGGTCCTAGAACACATTCTCCACAGATACCAAGGACAACTTTACCCAGGAAAACCAGGATCTGGGAACCGTAGCAGCAGCTCACCTTAGTTCCAGTGGGATGGTTGTGAAGGAGATATCACTTTCAGGAACACCAACAGAAAGAGCTGGACCAACAGGAAAGATGCCGAAGATAACCTAATTTTATGGGGGGGAAACAGAAATGGGGCTCAGCCCGTAGAGCTGGGGTAGTCAGCAGAGACTTTCGCACAGTGACACCCAGACATATATTCAGTGTCCTCCTGTTCTTCCCTTCATCCCATATAAAAACCCTCTTTTCCCATTTCACTTTATTTTACATTTCTTCTCCTTCATGAAGCCATAACTTACTGCCCACTCCATAGCCCTCCACCACACAATGCCATTATGTTTCATCTAGATATTTTCCTAGGCATTTGTGTTCTTTGTTCTGGTATCTCTGACTTTCCAAGTTAAAACGTAATGCTCTTCAGGTTGGAAACTGTCAAATCTTCAATAGATACTCTTGAACCCTGTATCCAGTGCTGGTGGCAGACTGTCTCCATGTCATCTAGTACACACAGATCTATATTTCTAAGCATCGTAATTTATAGTTACATAAGAAGCTACTCCAGTACAACTGGCTGCTCCCACGCCAGAAAACTTGAAGACCTGAATCACACTGAAGTCATAGGAGACTTGCCCCAGAATAAGCAGGTTCTACTGGCCATAAAGAACCTGAAATCACAATACAGTCGTTTGTCCTAAATTGATCACCAAACGCAAAAGAAAAAACTATAGAGAAACCAAGTGTTATGGTTCGTGTCAAGATGTCCCCCCAAAGCCTCATGTGGTCATAGTTTTTTCAGAGGTGGCTGAGTCTACAGTGTGTGATTGATTCATCGTGCAATGCTAGGACTAAGGGTTTTGGGATTAAGGGTGGGTGTTTGCCGGATCTGTCCACTGATTGGATTGGCACCATCCGAATCCCAGTAGACTGGATACGATATAAAGGATACAAAGAGCCTTGTCTTCCCTTTTTGCTCTTGTTGCTTTTGCTGTCTTCCACTGCCGTGAATGGTTGCCCCTCTGCCAAGTGCCACCTACCTGCCTTGGGGCCCACATGTTATGGACTGAAACCTCTACTAACTGTGAGCTAAATAAACCTTTCCCTTCTAATTTGAGTTTCAGGTATTTTGTCTCAGCAATGAAAGAAAAATAAACAAGACACCGAGGTAGTGTGAGGAAAGCACCTGGTCAACCTGTTACTTTTGGGGGCTCAGTCAGACAACTCTCCCTGTCCAGAAGATAGTCCTTTGGTCTGGTTGCCGCAGTCTTCCCCCTTCTTGTCATCTCATTGTATTCTGCCACCAACCCTTCTTGGCAATACTGTTCTGCGCATATGGTCACATGTCACCTGCAGACAGAGACATCTTCTGAGGAGTGTGTCCTGAGCCAATTCCATTGTTATTCAAGCATCACAGAGTACACTTACCCAGACTAACCATGGTCCAGGTCACTGATACGACTTCTTGATGCCATCCAGAGACACAAACATGAGACACAGCAGGGCATACTGTTTACAGTAAACCTGTTCGATAAGTGGAAAAAGCACATTCTAAAATTTTTAAAAATAATGATTAAAAAGTATAGTACAGTAAATGCACAGCCCAGTACCATGGACACTTGTTAACATTAGGAAACACTGTGAACTGTATGTAATTGCATATCTGGATGTTTACAAGACCAGCAGTGCAGTAGGTTCATTCACCACACATGTGCGGTGCTGCCCTGGGCTGTGATCTCAGGACAGCTGTGCTGCTGCTAGGAGCAGGCGCGGTGCTGTGGAGCCACCACTGCGCATCGGCCCACCATTAAGGAGGCGGAGTTGTACTGTGCGTGATGGACTCTGCCCTGGAAATCCACTTCACGTGCATCTCCTCCCACCTGCAGCTTTCCGTTCCCTGCACCGTATTGTAACTGTGGGCCGTTGCCTTGCTCTTCCCACCTCACTCTCCCCAGCGTGATTCTTCCCTTCATGGTGTGTCCTCCTGGACATGTGAGAGAGCAGAAAAAGATGCTTCAAGGTCGCCTGCAGCTGCTTCACAGAGTAAGCCTTGGGGACGCACCTCCTCCCTAACTGAGCATCAGCTGCACAACCTGCAGCCCACGGCAGTGAGCCCCAGCTCACGTCCAGCGGGCCAGCACTGACACGGCCCAAACGCCACCCTCGCCAGCAGGGACGTCACAGTGCCCGGACTCAGGTCCTTTCTCGAGAACAGAATGAGCGGAGAGGGTTCAGCGGCCTCACACGTTCAAAAGCTACAGAAACAGAAGAAATGCACAGCTTGAAGAGGTCTGAAATCACGGCTCACTCGCCTTTACGCCAAGACCACACCTCTAAGAGGAGAAGAGGCCACCAGAGAGAGGCCGCCTGAGGGAAAGGGAACACTGCCTCCCTCCCTGTCTTAGCCCCTGGTTTGCCCCCAAAGGCTCTTGGGCTGAAGGCCTGGTCCCCAACCGGTGGTGCCCTCAGCACGTGGGCCACACGGAAGGGACCCGGGTCACGGGTGCCCCGGAGGGGCCCTGGGCGTGGGCCTCGGCACCCCCGCCCTCTCCTCTCCTCTGCCTCCTGGCTGCCGTGAGGGAGCACGTCTCCACGCTCTGTGCTGCAGAAACCTCTGGAAGTGAGTCGAAATCAACTTTCCTTCCTTATAAGCTGATTATCTCAGGTGTTTTGTCACAGTGACAGAAAACTGAGCACCGCACCCTCCAAACTTCTAGAGCCCAGCACCTCGCTGAAATCACCACCTCGGAGTCTGCCAGGGGTCTCCTCACTGAACAGATCACATCCGTGGAGAACCTGCACCGTTTCCTCCAGCTGCCACTGACAGGCGCTCTGAGAAGGAGGCAGGGTGCTCCTTAAACACAGAGACTTCTGAGTCACGGACGCAAATAAAAGAAAAATCCAGCAGCGCAGAACTCTGTGTCCTTCAAGAAAGGAAGGCAGCGGAAAGGCATTTTCAGGTTAGCAAAACCAGGGAATATACTGCAGAGAAACGTGCTTCTCAAGAATCGCTACGAGGGAGCTGAGGAGAGGGCGCAGCGGCACAGCGCCTGCCGGGAAGTGGGAGGGCCTGAGTTCGATTTCTGGCACCCCAAAAAAAAAGTGCTATGAGGAGTTTTTTGGGCTAAAGAGAAGCAACATCAGGTGATAAATTCAAATTCCAGAAAAAACGAACGTCACAAGAATAGTAAGTACAAAAATACTATCTGCTTTCTCTTAATTTCATTAAAAAGCATATGACTAGCACAAAAAGTAAAACAGCATATTGGGGATTTTCTAAAATATGTAGATGTAAAGCCAGGCATGGTGGCACACACCTTTAATTCCAGCACTTGGGAAGCTGAGGCAGGAGGATCATTGTGAATTTGAGACCAGCCTGGGCTACAAAGTGAGTTCAAGGCCAGCCTGAACTGCATAGTGAGACCCTGTCTCAAAAAATAGGGCTTGGGGATTTAGCTCAGTGACCTGAGCGCCTGCCTGGCAGGTGTGAGGTTGTAAGTTCAATCCCCGGTACCAAAAATAAAATAAAATGAAATAAAACATGTAGATGTAGAATATGTGACAATAACAGCACAACAGATCAATAAAAGACAAATAAAATCATATGTTGCAAGTTTTCTGTATTTTATCTTTTTGTGTGAGCTAGTACAACATTACTAAATTGTAAAAATTTAAAGATGCAGATTTTAACCTCCAGAGCAGTAGCCCTCAGAGGGTGTCCCGCGGACCAGCAGCGTCACCATCACGTCGCAATTGTTAGGAATCTATATTTTAGGCCCCATCCACCACATTTTAGGGACTCCTCAATTGGAAATCCTGGGGGTGGACCCAGAAATTTGTGTTTTAATTACATTTGTGTGTGTGTGTGTGTGTGTGTGTGGCACTGGGGATTGAACTCACTACCTCGCACCTGGCAGACAGGTGCTTAAGCCACCAAGCCAAACTCCCAGCCCTGGTTTTTTGAGGCAGGGTCGCACTATGTAGCTCAGACCAGCCTTGTGCTCACGTTGTAACCCAAGCCGGCCTCGAACTCACAACGCTCCTCCTACCTCAACCTCCCGAGTGCTGGGATTAAAGGCATGTGCCACCATGCCTTGCTAGAATATTTGTTTTAACAAGCTCTCCAAATGGTTCTGATTCACATAAAGAATGAGAACCACTTCCCTAGAGCAACCTGTCAAAACATAATTGGAAAAGATGTAGTTAAAAGCCAAAGTGATAATTAACTTGTAATACTAGGCAACATTCAACTGACTATAAAGAAACCAAGAAAAGAGGATGGGGCGGGGAAGACAGAGGGGAAAAATGGAAAACAAATACCATAGTTACAGAGCTAAACCCAGAAACGTTAACAGTTTCATTAAATGTAAATGGGCCAAAAGTTTTAATTAAAGGCAAAGATAAGCAGACTGAGGAAAGAAAGAAAGAAAGAAAGAAAGAAAGAAAGAAAGAAAGAAAGAAAGAAAGCCCAAGTATAATCAGCTTACAAAAGACTTACTTTAAATAAAAAGGCATAAGTGGATTGAAAACAACAGAGTGGAAAAAGATATATCATGTAAATATCAATCGAATGAAAATTAAAGTTCTATATTAATATAAAACAAAGTACACTTCAAGATAAGAAATCTACCTGAGATAATGAACGATGCTTCATAATGATCACTACACCATAATATATAGCAAATACAACAGTGTGCGTGCCTAAAGGTGGAACTTGAAAATGCATGGACCAAAAACTAAACTAGAACTAAACTAAAGAACAGATAGAGTTATAGTGTGATTAGATTATAACACCTCTCTCATTAAATGAGTGAGAATTTAGAAAAAAAGGAACAGTAAACAAAACATTTAAATGAGCACCATCAACATTCACAGAACATAACACCATACAACCATGAAATACAAGTTATTTTCAAGAGCACACGAAGTATTATTCACCAAGGCCAACCTTATGTTGAACCTTAAAAGAAGCCTGCATAACTTTCAAATGATGTTCTTACAGAGTATATTCTCTGAATAAAATAGAATTAAATTAGAAATTAGTGCATAATATGATATACACAAAAGCTCCCAAAATGAGTAAATTAAATAATTAACATGGATTATTGCTCATGGGTCAAAAAAATTACTGCCAGGTAAATTAGAAAATAGCTTAATGTAATGGCAGTGAAGACATAAGATCAAAATGGTGGGATTCAACTAAACTAATTATTAGAGTTAAAAATTTAGAACTGTAAATGTGTATACTAGAAAAAAGGACTCAATAAATAAGCACACACATACCACACCATCACTGCCACCATCGCCATCAGGTTTTGGAAGTGGAAATACTCAACACAGTTCTCTGCTCTAAAATAGCTCCTTTCGCAGCTTTAAGAATACCAAAAAATCTTACTAGAAAATTGTTTAAACTTGAATACTTCAAAGAAGCAACACCTTAAGCTTTTATATCCTCAGCTTTTAAAATAAGTGAGTCTGGGTGGGGTATGGTGGCACACGCCTGTAATCCCAGCACTTAGGAGGTTCGCTGTGAGTTCAAGGCCAACCCCAGCTACATAGTGAGTTCGAGGCCAGCCTGAACTACACACACAAAAAAAGCCATAGCAGCCAAAGCAAGAACCCACGTTGAGTCCCTAAAAACAAAGACACAAGGAGAAGGAGCGAATATCAAAGGTGGCCTGGCACGGGCACGTGCGTGATGAACTTCAGCGCATCCTGCCCGCTGCGTGGAAGCTCAGTCATATTCCAGACAACAGGAGCTCGAGGCTCAGGCAGGGGCTGCCAGGAGAGGCCAAGGCCTCAGTTTTTCTGCCAGGTGATAGTAAATCCTATCGTAAGAGTCAAGAAAAAAGTTCTGTAGGATTTTGGTCAAGTACAACTAATGCTACGTGATAATCTAAAAATGTATATTTAGAGGCAAAATACAACACAGATAAAGGAGGGAGAATCTCAGACAGCTGCCAAAACCACAAGGTTGCTGCCCTGACGGGAAAACCGAGAGGCCAAGAGTCTGCGGACGGTGAGCGCAGAGGCCCCGGGTCAGAGGGAGGACCCGGCGGAGGCTGCCGTCTGTGCGCCAAGTGCGGAAGTCACAGCCGTGTGCCCACCCCACCTCGGGCGAGGCGGTGAGCGGGGCTCTGCGCCTACGCGGGACGGACCGGACACTGGGCTTTTGCGCGGCCCTGCCACAGCCAGCTGGAAACTCCTGCAAGTCCCTGAAAGGTCCGGGTGACAGCGAGAGCCATCGTGATTGCGCGGCCCCAGCGCCTCGGCCTCCCCGCCTCTGTCCGCAGCGCCGTGGCTGAGGCTGGCCGCGGGAGCCACGGTGGGGGATGAGCCGCTCCCATTCCCAAGAAGCGAAACAGGTCAGCAGAGGCTCGCAAGTCGCACAGAAGAGGCCCGGGGACTTGTGGGTCCCACAACACGTTAGCTTCTGCAGTAGCTCCCGGCCAGATCCACCCATCCACAGGTCCGGGCCCCAGCACCCTAGGGCCTGCAGCCGCTGCCCCACAGAGACAGATGGGAAGCACGGGACTCACAACTCGCCAGCGCAGGTTTACTGCAGGAAAGGCCTCGCGAACCCCCGCGATCCCGGCGTCTCTGCTCCTTCAAGACTCGTGCCGAGGGGACGCCGAGGGGACACTGCGAGGACACGCCTAAGCCAGGGAGGGCCCAACAGCGTTGTGGCCGCTACCCTTGAGTGAGAACCATCAAGCTACGCCCTCCTGGACTGGCTCGAGTCAGGGCTAAATTGCCAGGTGTGCCCCTTGGGCCAGGACGCCGCTGCCACCGCGACCCAACCCGCAGTCTGTGCTCCCGCTCTCCCGCAGGGCTCCGAGAGTTCTCGCCGGACAGACGTGTGGGGCAGCAGCAGCCCTGTGGATGAGACCGCGGCCGATCACTCCTGTGTCGTGGCCCGGCATCTCTGGGCCGTCAGGTCCACAGCATCCTGAAGAGCGCCGGGTCACCTTGCCAGGTGGGGATGCGGCAGTGCGTCCCGAGCAAAGCAGCACTGCGTGGAGAATCTGGGACACTGGCTTCAATGGAATGATCTCCTTTCACACGCTTCAGAGCCCTACTGTGGCCCACGCCTTTGCTGAGGCCTGAGAAAGGTGGATGAGCTCATCCAGATCGGTGGCTGGGGCAAGGCGCGAACAGAGCTCTGCCCTTCTGTCTGAGAATTTGCCCTGCAGGTAACTGCTGGGCTCGGCTCCCCTGGAAACAGATGAAGATGAGGGTGAAACTTGTCTCGGGGTATGGCCGAGGGCAGAACCCCCCAGGTGACAAGGACATCAGACTGACCTGACAAGAGCCATGTCCTCGGGCCTGACGTGGCAGGGGGTCTCCTCGGGCGTGTCCCCTGATGGCCCCTGTGGGGAACAGGGCTTCTGGGGCAGGGCAGCCAACCCGCCTACCAGTGACAGCCTCATCTCTGCGCACCTGAGGCATCCAGGGAAGGAGACCAGCACTGATTAATGGGAGCAGACCTGCAAGGTCCCCGGCATTGCCTGGCCGCACGGGGCTCACCTCCCCCCCACACCCTGCAGAGGAGGCCTCGCCAGTCCGAGAGTTCCTTGGCTCTGACAAGACACCCTTGCAAGCATTCTGTCGCACTGAGGTGTTAAATTATTCAGTGTATACTGGCCAGGAGCTCACAAGCAACCACTAACTCTGGGCTATTACTCCAGGAGTGTTGTCCAAGCATCCCATTCATTTTAAAAAAATAAAATAAAATTGAAAGGCAGCCGTCTAGTTAAGTACAGACCAAAAACAGCAAAGTAACTAAGCTCTCATGGGTCTTAAATAAGTGGCTGGGCCTAAATAAGTAGAAAATGAAAATGTTCAACTCAGAAATATCCCGTGAGGTCATGCTGAAGATTTCACATGCGCTGGGTTCCTGGAAGGCGATGAAGGCTGCAGAGTCAGCCTTTTTACGTGACACTCCACGACCCATCTAAGCAAAGCTGGGAAGCCGGAAGTCATCTCTAACAGCTCCGGCGTACAGCAACACACACTGCCGCCTCCCAGGTTCCTAGGGTCAGGTGGGTGGGGGTCCCAGCCCCTCTCCTGCCTGGGCAAGTCCCCTGTACCTAGCTGTTGCATGGAGAAACAAATGATCCTTAGCTTCTTCCCTTATAAAATGAAAACAGCACCTACTTCATCTCCTGCTGAAAATTGTTTCCCAGTGAAATCAAGCTTGTGAAAGCTCTTGATAAACTGTAGAATGCCGACAACTGACTAAGTATTGACACAAACAACGCCTCCCCTTCCATCATGAGCACTGTGCAAATGCGTTGCCTCCTGAGAGGGGTCTCTGGCGCCACCCACATCTCCCCTGCGAGGCACCTGCTGCAGTGGGGCAGTTGCCCCGGACACCTGGGCTCAGAGACAGTGTCTTTATCCTCACATCATTTTTCCCAGCCAAATGGAGCTTGTGTTGGTTCACTAGTGCTGTTCACACAGCAGGAAGTTAGAAAATAATGTCATTCCTTACACCACACTGAATCATACAGACTGTGGTGTCAGCAATCATAAGAGAGTAAGTTTCAATGACATACAAAAGTACTGACTGAAATCTTATGCCCATAGAATTGTGAGGTTACAGAGATGATTTTTTAGTACAGGAAGCATTTACTTTAGAGTCATCAATTGCATTGAGAAAACAGGTGCTAAGTCCAATTTAACAAATATTCATACCAAGCACTTTATTGGGTGTTGGATGCCAAAGCTAGTGCTGGGTCCTAGGTGCTAGGTGTTGGGTGTTGATGCTAGGTGCTGGGAGATGTAATGATGATGTTTTTGTCTTTGATCTTTACTCAAAAAGCAAGCAAATAAACCCATATAACATATGGCCAAATTATCTGAGTACTAAATAATTATATAAGTAGGCAGTCAGAGGGAAATTTTCCATCATTAATGAGAATCAAGAAAAGCAACCTCTGAACTGAGCCCTGAGAACAAGAGTTACTTTTCAAGATGGTAAAAGCAAAATACAAATTGGAGGAACAGCACAAAGACACTGTGTGACAGCTCCCGTCTGCTGTGTGTGACCGTCCGGGCAGGGAGGGTGGGAGGTCAGTCTCCGCCCACAGGATGTGCTAAGAGGTGAGCACACGGTTCTGCTGACCCCGCAGAGGCACTGCAGGGTGCGCGCAGCGGAGAAAGGCGCGACTCCGTCAGCAGACCAGGAGAGGAGACACCATAGCCACAGTCTGCTCATCGTGTGCTTACCGACTGAAGCCCTCTTTGCCTTTAAGAATCTTCCTTCTGGTGTCAACTTAAGCATCACGGCTTCCGGACACTTTTCCTGAATCCCACGGGCTGGCTCACTGGCCTCTCTTCCAACTTCAGCAGGCCCTAACCCTGCCTTCTGCAATCCTCAGCGTCCGCGCTTGTTTGTTCCATGTCCGTCTGGCTGTGGAGCTGCGGCAGGTCACCGCCTCAGGGCAGTACTGTCGGGACAGCCACATCCAGGACGTCTCACGCCGCCGATGCTCCACATGCGGCTGCTGACTGACGGGAGTGAAGGAAAAGCTTAGCCGGGGCCTGAATCAAACCATCAAAAACACAGAGAACAGAGGCGAGAAAAATCAGGAGAATCTACACTGCGGCTGATGCAGGGCAAGAGGGCAGCAAAGGATCATGGAGTTTCTAGCCAGTGTGGGCATGGAGCACTCACAAGAAAGAGTGAACGGAGCAGCTCCCCAACTTCCCTTGCCAATTTACTACTCATCATGCTTCTCCTTTCTCTTTTCCTCATTTCCTTGCTGCAAAACAGAGCGGAGCATTATAAGTAACTTCCAAGTCTCCACCTCCTGTGCCTTCCCACTCCCTAGCACCCAAGAGACAGATGTCGTGGGACATCCTTGCCCCGTTCAAGCAGGGGAGCGGTGGTTCGCAGGCCCTCCTGACCTGGCTGCCAGCTTACAGCCGCCCAAACACAAGAGTGTTCGTGGTGTGACCATGCTGTCTTGGTTATTTTTCTCTCCTTGCTGAGACAAAATACCCGGCACCCAAAATGAGGGAAGGAAAGGTTTATTTAGCTCACCGTTTTGGAGGTTTCAGTCCATACTCATCTGGCTCCGACGCAGGTGGTGTGGCTACGGGGCAACCGCTCATGGGAGCCACAAGCTCCAGGAGCAAGGAGAGCAAAAGGGGTAAAGCACACCTGCTCCCCTCCCGTACGGCATGTGGGTTACAGGCCCTGTGTGGGTGCAGCACTCACACCCACACCCCCCGTTCTAGCGCTAGACAAAGAACCAATCACAAATGCTAGATTCAGCCGCCTCCATGACTGCATGGGGCTTGGGGGGCCACACAGACATAAACCATGACACCAGCTAAACTGCTTTCCTGACACCAGCTGAACAGCACCAGGTCCAGGGCATGATCTGTGTCATCACCATCCAGAGAGCCTGATCCTCCCTGAGTCTGAAATAAGAGATTATACAACCAGTTGTCTTAGCTGGGCCAAGTTTAGATAGATTCAAAAAAGAAACAATGAGAAATAATCTTATTTAATCAGCTAAAACAGGACCACATCTGCCTGAATTCTTTCAGCTCTCGGGCTTTGCCACAGAAGCCTGAGAGGATAGTAGGAAAGGTCCAGTCCACTGAGCCAAAGGCAGGTTGGATTCTGCAAATACGGTGATGCCTTGGTTCACAAACTTGACTCTTTCCATAGTCCTGGCCATAAACTGGATTGGACAAGAAGTGAATCAAATTCAATGATTAGGTTCAGTGTTGACCTTTGGGAAAATTTGATACAGTTCTCATCCAGTTCAGTTTGCGACCAGAATCATGGAGAGAATTGAGCTTGTGAATCAAAGTACCATTTACCTGGCTCACCTCTGAGCTCTTTTCTTGAATGAGCACTTTGTAGATGGATAACTGCCTGAAAACACTTTGCTCTTCATAAAAAAAGTCAGTGTTTTGAGAAGTCCTACCTTCAAACGTGGGATATGAATGTTGACAGAAGTTTTAGAATGGCCTATCTCTGGGTCTGCTTGCTTCCTATTCTTTGTTGATTTGCTATAAAAATATGAAGCCCTAGACCTTCTAGCAAGCTACAACATGGAAACTGTAATTATATAACCCTGTTTATGGAGCCCAGAGCAATCTTTGATACAAAGATAGAAGTTAAAGGAGGCACAAACGATTACTGGCATGATCTAAAAACCAAACAGACAATAGCTTAAGGCTTCCTAGTTCAGCCTGCCTCACTCACTCCCTCCTTTATATACTATGTGCCACGCATAGAGCACAGTGATTGTGCAGATACAGTGGCACCTCGGGACATGAACGTACCTCTTTCCATCATTCCAGATTTACCCATAAGGTCAACATTGAACCTAACCACTGAATTTGTTTCGGTTCTTGTTCAATTCAGTTTGCATGGAAAGAATCATGGAAAGAATTGTTTGTGACCAAAGTACCACTGTATTTCCTGAATTGTTCAAAGAGAAAATGCAGGGAACAATGTAATAGAGAACATGTTTATTTTGTTTATATGTAAAGGGTATTCATTATAGAACATTCTGCTGTTAATTAATGTAAGACCTGAAGCTAAAGAACCAAAGGTTTCTTTTAATTAATAGATGTTATTTTTTGACAGCTGTTTTGCATTTACAAATGTTTTACATTTACATTTTGCATTTACAGAAAAATTAGGCTCATAGTATAAAGTTTCCACCTAGTCCTTCTCCTGCCATCTCCCTATTGCTAACATCTTGCATTAATGGAACATATTTGTCACAACTGGTTCACAAATACTGATATGTCATTGTTCACTGAAGTCCATGGTTTACACTTACTCGGTACTGTACCCTTCCTCTGTGGGTTTACACCAGTGTGTAACGGCCTGTGTCCACCATTACTAATCATCTCCCCGCGAAAAATCCCATTCTCCACCTGGTCAAGCTCCCCTCCCCTAACCTTCTACAGCTATTGATTTTTTTATTGTTACCAAAGTTTTACCATTTTCAGAACGTCAGACACTGTTAGAATCACATGGTGTGTAGCTCTTTCAGGCTGACTTCTGTTTCCTAAGGTTTCTCCCTGTCTTCTCCTTGTTCATATCTCACTTTTTATTTGCTAGCCAACACTCCATTGTACTGCACCCCCCTGTTTACTCATTCCCCTATGGAAGACGCTTTAGTTGTTCCCAATAGACGTGGCTGGGGACTGGGCAGCCGGAGCTGGCCTGACTCATCCTGGCTCTCAGCTCTGGGCCGCGGAGCCTCTGAGAGTTGCGACCACCCCCTTATAAAATGGGAAAGGTGTTGCCCATTCCTCCTTCTGGGACGGTTGGAAAACAGAAATGGAGCCTGACCATGGCGGCTGTCAGTGCGTGGTAAGAAGATGATGTTAGATCCTCAGCACTGAGGACATTTGGGTCTGACAAGGAAGCCAAGAGAAAGAAGGCGTTCTTGTTACTGGGACTTTTCTTTCTTCTTTCCTTTTTTTTTTTTTTTTTTTTTTTGTGGCCCCAGGGATCAAACTCACAACTCTGCGCCTGCCACACAGGTGCTTAAGCCATTGAGCCAAACTCCTGGCCCTAGTTTTTTGAGGCAGGGTCGCACTATGTAGCTAGGGCCGGCCTTGTGCTTGCCTTGTAGCCCAAGCCAGCCTCGAACTCACAACACTCCTCCTATCTCAGCCTCCCAAGTACTGGGATTAAAGGCATGCACCACCACGCTCGGCTATCTTGTTTCTTTTTATTATTATTATTATTTTTGTTTTGTTTTGTTTTTGAGGCAGAGTCTCACTGATGTTATTCAGGCTGGCTCCAGACTTCTGGGCTCATGTAATCCTCCTGCCTCAGCCTCCTGAGTATCTGGGATTACAGATGTGCCTGCTAAACGTCTTGACGTCACCGTTAAGGTGCCGACAGAAGATATTACTCTGGCAAATTTCTTGTCACCAATTGCAACCAGGACCGTACACTTCTTGATTTCAGAACATTGTGCTATTGCGCAGTGCACCTCGGGGTAGTAACTGCTCCTGAATGCTGTCCGTGCCGGCACACGGACTCAGGGCAACCCACTCACCGCTTCGGATGCTTAGGATCGTAAGAATAAAACGTTTAACCCGTTTTTCAGTTTCGCAGTGAACAACTCATCAAATCTGCAATTTCATGAAGTCCACGTTTAATTTCTGCCACAAGGACGAGACACTTGATGAGCAGTGGAGACTGAACAATGATATTAAGTCAAGAAACAAATGAGAAGATAAAAAGCCGACACCTTGGGCTTCTACAGATAATCGGAACAAGAAAGGAGGAAAGCCGCCGTGTCGAGGCGGGCCTCTGAGTCACCGGGATGCCTGCCCGCCTCTCCCGAGTGGGCCCGAGGACCGCGTCCACGGGTCCAGAATGCGAAGCCGTCACAGCACGCTGCAGAAAAGCCATTTCCGAGACTCTGCTGCGCTAGCCCCGCTGTTAGATAACGCACCAATGGTGAAGGAACCAAGAGCTCCCACGCGCGAGCCGGCCTTCTTACTGCAGGAAAGCAAGGATGAAAGCCTGACCCGGCTGTCTGTCGCTCCCAAAGACGCTGACAGTCTGTTTAGCGAAACCGTAGTGAGCAGGGGCCCGGAGGTCCCGGGGTGGATCAGAGGAGACCGAGGGCCTGGAGGCCCGGGCAGTGCGCGTCGAACTCGCGCTTTCCCGCCTCGGGGTTCAAGGCCGTTCCCGGGACGCCCCGCATCCGTCTGAGCACCTTGTGCCTGGCGCCTTGCGGAAGGTGGGCCGTAAGTCGTTAGCTCAAGCCTCGTGCCCCGTGCCCGGGTGGGGGGGGGGCCGTGTCGGGCCCCGTTAATCCCGTCTGTGAGGCAGTGCGGCCCGACGCCCCGCTCAGCTGCAGACCGTCTGTGCGGCCCAGGCCCCGTGGGGACGCCGGGGGCCAGCGGGCCCGCACCCCGATCCCCGCCGGCCGGCCCGCGCCCCGCCCCCAGCCCCCGGCCCGGCGCGTCGGTCCGCGCGGCGGCGTCAGGCAGCGGCGGGAGGGCGCGGTTAAAAGGCGCCGCAGGTGGGAGCCGGGCGCACCGCGCCGCGCTCGCTCAGCCTCCGCAGCCCAGGGCGCCGGCCGCGCCGGGAGCCGCCATCCAGCGCGCGCAGGTGAGCGGACGCCGAGGCAGGGCGGTCTCCCCTCCCCGGCCGCGGGGTCCCCGCCCGGCGCCCCCGACCCTACCCGGCCCGACCGGCCCCGCGCGGCAGGTTCTGGGCGCGGCACCGTGAGAGCGCGGCCGGCGGGGAGCCCTCGGCCTTCCGCCCGCTCGCTTCGTCGGCTGCCGCCGGGCTCTGCGCTCTGGGTCGGGGACCGGGGCGCAGCGCGCCGGGTCGGGGCTGCCGTGAGCGCCCCGAGGGCCAGGAGCC
Source organism: Dasyprocta punctata (assembly GCA_004363535.1). Taxonomy (NCBI): domain Eukaryota; kingdom Metazoa; phylum Chordata; class Mammalia; order Rodentia; family Dasyproctidae; genus Dasyprocta; species Dasyprocta punctata. The sequence continues at coordinate 8,955 of RJWM01026901.1, read as the reverse complement.
GGGGCGGCCGTGGGCAGCGGGGGTTAAACCCGGCGGCACCGCGCGGACCCCGCGGGCCCTTCCTGCGGACCGAGGAGGCGCCCAGGCCCGCGGGGTCGCCGGGCCGAGCGGAGCAGGGTCGGGTGAGTGTGGCCAGCGCCGGGCTGTGGCCTCGGCGGGCGTGGGGGCCTCAGTGTCCCCGAAGGGGAGCTGGCCGTCGGTCTGTGCCGGACTGTGAGGACACGCCCTCTTCCTCTCCGCGCCCGGCTCGGTGCTTTTCTTGTCCCAGTTTTAGCAGAATCTACCCAGTGTTCGGCAAGAAAATGACCTGCCCTGGTGCGGGCTCCTTAGAACTGCGGATGCCGCCCGGAACAGCGCCCGTGGAGGGCTTTGTCGCTTGCTGGATCAGGCAGCGCCTTTGGGGGTGACGTTTGGACCCTGCCCAGGGCGAGGGGCGTGTGAGGAGCCCCGCTCTGCTGCCCCGCAGGCACGGAAACCCGGAAGGCAGGGTCGTTCCCTTGTTCTACTAGTGGGGCTTTGTTTTTTTAAGACAAAAAGAAAAAAAAATCTGGTACAGGTAATGGTGCCTTTATTTTCTTTTTCTTAGTTTTTTTCTTCTGTATAAAGAAAGGTAAGAAGGAAAAGGACCAGATGAGGTCTGGCTAAACGAGTTCAGTAGAGGAAAAGAAAGTTCTAGTCTGCATATCCTCACCACACATTCTGAATCCAGCAGAGTATTCCAGGAGCTACGAGTAGTCTGTGTATGTTAGGTTATATGCTGGATAAAGTTGGAGAACACTTTGACGCAGTTTTCTGGTCGGCGAGGCCTGCTCCTCCCACTGGCCACGCTGTCATAGGCTAGGGTTTCGTGTGCGCGGCTGCCGGTTCCTGGGGGGCTCCGGCAGGATTCCAGGCTGACTGTGGTGCAGGACAGGACTGGGTCTCGGGAGCTGTTTTTCTCTTTCTTCCCAGGGTTACTGAAGTGCAGGTGAATTAAATGTCTGGAAAGGCCAGAAGAGTGCCCGAATGAACAGACAGGGCTAACAAATTATCCGGGTGCAAGAAGCTGAACTTAACAGAAATTATTTTTGCAAATCTTTGAATTCTAAAATGGAGTAAGAAACATGTAAGTCTATGAGTTGTCTGCTTTTATATTTAAACTCATATGCAGAAAAACAAGCCTCACTTTTATTGAATTCATTCTGAAGACACATGAATTCCGTGTCCATCGTCATCCTTAGTTACTGTTTTGAAAGCACTGCTGCTGAGGTTTGGCCTCACTGCATTTGAAAATCAGCTGTCGGTTCTTCCTTGGATGGCTTCAGATCCTGGAGATATTGATCCTTCTAGATGAAAGGGTTTGAGAGGTTTTTTGTGTGTTTTGTTTGGTTTTGCTTTTTTGATCCATTTTCTCAAACTTTGCTGCTTCTTTTGTAATGCTCAAGTGAGCCCCAGGTTTAGGGAAGGTATTCAGGTGATGACTGGGAGGAGGAGAGGAGGAGAATGGGAAAAGATGGAAAGAACACCTTTGATTTTTGCATGTGTTTGAAGAATGAAACATTGAGAAACAGCAGTACCCAAACTTACCCCGTGACAGTACTGTGACAGTACCGTGACAGTACCGTGACGGTACCGGGGGCGATGGAGAACTACCCACAAGGTTCACTCAGTGAACATGGGTGGGAGAAGTTAAAAGAAGGTGACAATACTTTTTGCTCAACAGATGACATCCCTCTGGCTTGCAGAGGTAGAGCCTCAGTTGACAGCCGAGTTTTCACTGTGCGCTGCTGACTTGGGCAGGAAGCAGGGCAGGGAGGGAAGGCCCAGAGCCCCGGGAGGGCCCTGCTGCCCTCTCCGGGCCCGCCACGCTGGGCGTCCTGGGACGCAGTGCAGGGTGGAGGTGGCTTGAGTCCCGCCTCCCTTCGTCTGCACAGTCCTCCAGTGGGCAGTGGGAGTGGGTTCTCTTCTTGCTGAATGACATTGAGAAGGTCGTTGAAGGGGGAGCACAGCTATCTAGAGAAGGAAAGGTCCTTCCCACCCCTTAGCACATGCTGTGATTTTTAGGCCTTTAGTTTGATTCTGTCTCCAGTGTAATTAAAATGGCATTGTTAAACCAGTTGTGATTAAATTTTTAACTAGAAAGTGTTTAATCCATCAAGAAATTATGCTATTGTTAGAATGCCGGTGGATTTAAGTGATTTGAAGGAAAGAACCATCAGTCTTGCTAATGCTGTAAGAAGTAAGTCCTCCTGACCCAGACGTGGTGGTCATGCCTGCAACGCCAGCAGTCTGGGAGGCTGGGGAAGCAGGATTCAAAGTTTGAGCCCAGCCCGGCCACGACCCTGTCTCAAAATAAATGAAATAAAGGGATGTAGCTCAGCACAAAGGACCTGGGTGCAATCCCCAGTACAAAAAAAAAAAAAAAAAAAAAAAGAGTACTCCAAAGTAAGATAAGATCCTGTGCTACTTATATTTAGGACCCTGGTTTAATACAGTATTAAGAATCTGACCTGGAGTTACTCACTGTAGTTAGATGTGCCACAAAACTAGATACAGTTTACTTTCCTAAGCTTCAATGTAAACACTTTCTTATAGGGTGACTACCACAGGAGCTATTTTCTCCTAACAAGGGAGCTGGAAAGGTACCAGTGAATATCTTTCTGATTTACAGAGAAGGAGTTAATCGTTTCCTTTTTATTAAAGAAACAACAATAACAAAAAAATTCTTTAATTGGCCCCAGCCCTGTTGAAGCTTGAAAGCAGTAAGAGGCTCTGTTTTCTGAAGTTCAAAGGGTGCAAATGGGCCAGTGGTTTTGGAAAGTAATTTAAAACAAAAGACAATTTCACTGCAAGTCTTGGGCCTTCTAATCTTCTTTAAGCAAAGTATTGATGAAGGATTACCTGCAACACCCCCCATGATGTGTTTTTATAAAGAAAACCTGAAGCCCAGAGCATCCGAGGCCCACTGTGGTCAGTCCCCACCCTGGCCAGGTGCTTCTGCCCACGGCACTGCTGGTCAGCAGGGGTAATGGGGAGCCAGTGTCCTTCTGAAACTGGCTGAAAATCCAGCGACTGCCACCTCCATCGTCCTGTGACTCCTCTGGTGGGGGCCTTCCTGGAGACTGCAGCCCTGTGTCCGGAAGTGTGGGCTCAGCACCCTGGCTTGTCTCCCAGAGGTTGTGAAGGGAGCTGTCCTTTCAGAGTGCCATGTGGGAAGGACACCCAGGGCTTCACTGGTGACCTCTCCAAGAAGGACGTCCCCTAGACCAAGAAACAGAAAGGTGTTTCTTTATCAGGAAACATGGTTTAGGGCCCCTGACACCTTTGGAGCAGCCCCCGTAGGGCCCAGGGCGGTGATGGGGGAGTGGAAATAGCCTGTCCTCCCGGGTCCTTTCTGCTGTTATAAGCAGCAAGGCCTTGGTCAACCTCGTAAGAAGACCCACATGGTTTGGTTTTTTGCCTGGCTAATTGCCGTGAGGGGCACATGCTGTTTAACCTCATGTTTCATCTCATTTTTCTAGGCATCTTATTTTTCTTCCTTTACAGGTATAAGTAAAGGATTTCTAGTGTCACAGTCAGCTAGCATGGCTTAGGAAGCTGGGACCAATATTCTTGTGAGGAAACCGTGAGCCCTTGACTCTTCTGTGACGTCAGAATTCTGTCAGGTTCTGTTGCCGTTGCCCCTTGATCCATTTGCTTACTTCCTGGAGGGGCAGGCGACAGGTGACAACCGCCGTGCTGTGTTCAGGCAGGGAACGAGACGGAAGACACAGGAAGCAGCCTTTTCACCTGCCTGGGAGTTTCAGTTCTGTAGAATTTGGGAGCATGCAGGGTTTTTATTGGACAAATCAGAAACTTGCAGCGTGAGCAGGTTTTGGGGCAGACTGCACTGGGAGATGTCCGTCGGCGGAGGCAGTACCTTCCTCTGCGACACGGGCCTGGCCCCTTGAGGAGCAACTGAGGTCAAACCTGATTAAGGTCGAGATGCCAAGCTTGGCCTCCTGCTGACCACGCCTGGAAACACCTCCAGGCCAGAATGGTGACAATTAGGGCAGTATGTTGTAACGACTTTCATCAGGGATTCAGAATTAATTTTATAATTATTATTTAAAATGAGTTTCAAAAGTCAACAGTGCATTTGCTGTGGACATTGAAAGTCACTTTGGGTCATGGAATCAGTAGAATACGAAGGGAAGGGTTTAACAGATCCGAATTCCAGAGCCCGGAGAGGCTCCTCAGTGAGTCCCCGCTGCGCAGCCTGTCAGAGTTCCCCAGCCCCAATGGGACACTTGGAGGGGTGAGAAGCTACAGCGTTAGAAAACCTATGTCATTTTTCTCAGCTTTAAAAAAAAAAGCAGATCCCCACAGCGCAGTCTTCCTCAGGCTAGGATGCTCCTTCTCCCCGCGCTGCTCCGCTGGTGAAATTAGAGGCTCTTGTTCGACTCCACCGCCTGTTCACAGCACTGCAGGTCCCCGGCAACCGCCCGGCCGCGTCACTGTTCCCCAACTCTTCGGAGAGGCGTTAATGGCGCCGTTTTAGAACTTTGCTAGGGATTAAACAGCAGGCTCTCCAGGCACACGTGTAGACTTTCTCTTCTTTTGGAGATCAGGGTATTTGTCTTTCTCTAGGCATCGAGGCACTCTGTGATTCTGAATAATAGTCCTCCGCCTATGGAAATGTTCAAAAAATTGAAAATAGAATTCTCATAGGATTCAGAAATTCCATTTCTGGATATATACCCCAAAAAATGAAAGTGGGATCTCAGATATTTATAAACACTGTTCATAGCAGCATTATTCACAGTAGCCAAAAGATATCAGTAACCCAAGCAAGGGTCCACAGACAGCTCTAACAGATAAGCAAAATGCAGTAAGTTTGTTTGGTGGAATATTACATAGCCTTAAAAAGAAGGAAATTCTGAACATGAATGAACCTTGAGGACTTTATGATGAACGACAAAAGCTAATCACAAAAAGACGATACATGATTCTACTTACATATGATAGATATACCTGGAGTGGTCAAAATCACGGGCCCAGAGAATCGCCAGAGGACTGCTAAGGGTTGGAGGACAGAATGAAGAATTATTGTTCAATAGGTGTGGAATTTTCATTTGGGAAGACAGAAGGTTTCTGGAGATGTGTTTCACAGCAAAATGAATGTACTTAACACCACTAACTGGACGTTTAAACTAGTTAAGATGGTGACTTTTAGGTCTATTTTACTGAAACTTAAAAAAAAATACTTTAGTAAAACAAAAAGTCAATGAAGCTTCTAGAATATGTTTGTCTCACAATGTAGGCTGTAGCTCAACACCTCTATTATATTTGGGGAAATAATTCTTTAGGAGAGTGTATTTTGGATAATATAGGGGCTGGAGTTATAGTTTAGTGGTAGAACCTTGCCTAGCATGTGTGAGGCCCCACACCCCAAAATAAATTTCTATATTTTATTTGTTCTCAGTTAAAATTATACCATTTGACTCAAGGATGAAAACCACTGCTTCTTCACTTTCATCTCAGTTATGTTATTTTTAAGATTCTTATTTTTATGTGTGTGTAGGTTTTTGGATTTGCTTTTTTTTTTTTGTTTTTGTTTTTTGTATGTTTCAGCTCACATGACACTTTCACTTCCTAAAGTTGTTCCAGGTTTGGGCCACTGCACTCCGGGTAGGAGCCTTGTCCTTTGTTGCCCAGTTGTCCAATGGCTTTAAAATCTTTTTAGTGTGGTGGGGAAACCAGAGTATGTCGTTCTAATGGATGATTTTGTTGGCTGAATAAGCCATTTAATCAATAAAACCTACTGTGGAAGCTCTCTGAGCCCTTGGGTAGAGCCAGACTGACATACGTGTATAATGTGTTCACATAGTGATTAACAAAACAGCTTAGACACAAATTTGTTTGCCTGTGGTCCTCAGTTACTGAACTACAGCAACCTGACCTGTAACCTGAAGTCAGTTAGATCAAGATGACCTTCAGCCTTCCTCCCAAAACAGTTACTTCTGGTCGAAAGCAACAAGATGTTGAGAATGAGCCTGCCTTAGTAGAAAACCTCCTACTGGAAGACTAGGAGGTTATAAATATCACAGCCTGACTTAAATGCGCTTGTGTCTGCAGTGTCCCTGTGATACCGTTTTACCGACCAGAGGCCCTTTCCACAGCCTAACCTCGCTCCTTTCTGTTCTTCAGGAATAAACCGGCACCATGGATTGGGGGACACTGCACACTGTCATCGGGGGTGTGAACAAACACTCCACCAGCATCGGGAAGGTGTGGATCACGGTCATCTTCATCTTCCGGGTCATGATCCTCGTGGTGGCCGCCCACGAAGTGTGGGGCGATGAGCAAGAAGACTTTGTCTGCAACACTCTGCAACCTGGCTGCAAGAACGTGTGCTATGACCACTTCTTCCCCGTGTCCCACATCCGCCTGTGGGCCCTGCAGCTCATCTTCGTGTCCACGCCGGCACTGCTGGTGGCCATGCACGTGGCCTACTACAGACATGAAACCACACGCAAGTTCAGGCGCGGAGAGAAGAAGAACGAGTTCAAAGACTTGGAGGACATTAAAAGGCAGAAGGTGCACATCGAGGGGGCGCTGTGGTGGACGTACACCAGCAGCATCTTCTTCCGCATCGTCTTCGAAGCCGCCTTCATGTATGTGTTCTACTTCCTCTACAACGGGTACCACTTGCCCTGGGTGCTGAAATGTGGGATTTCCCCCTGCCCCAATCTTGTCGACTGCTTCATTTCCAGGCCAACTGAGAAAACCGTGTTTACCATTTTTATGATTTCTGCGTCTGTGATTTGCATGCTGCTCAATGTGGCCGAGTTGTGTTACCTGCTGTTGAAAGTATGCTTCAGGAGATCCAAAAGAGCCCAGCCTCAAAGAAATCACCCCAACCATGCCCTGAAAGAGAGTAAACAAAATGAAATGAATGAGTTGATCTCAGATAGTGGTCAGAATGCAATCACAGGCTTTCCAAGTTAGGCATTTCAAGGTGAAATGTGGCTGAATCCTGGGAAAGCATTTGTGTTCCCTGGGGGGCAATGATAACCTGAAAATTCCTTTTGTAGGCTAAACAGTTTGTCTTTATAAATGACTTGCACAATAAATAGATAGTTGAGCTCACTCTTCCTAGAATACATGTGCTGTTCATAAGGAACATAGTCAAACACGTGTGCCATCTCCAAGAACAAAGCACTTGTTGCTGACTAAGCCTAAAGTCACCTAGCAAACTCCTCCTCCATGGTCTGTCTGACCTAGTGGATATTTTGTCAAATTTTATATAACCTGTTGATAAAGAGCACTTATCTAAAAATTGATACTTTTATTAGTAAAATATATTTTTATAGGATCGAATGTTTTAGTTGTGACTTTGAATTTATGTATTTTTATACTGACCTGCCTTCCTTACTTGGAAAACTGTTGATGTTACTTTTGCTAGTATACCACAAGCATCTAAATTTTGAACTTCCGAAGGGTCTGTCCTGTAAATACTGTTTTGCATTGTCTGTTGACAAACTGATGAACTGTCACAGTACTGTTACAGTGGAAAGTGTTCATTATGCAGTATGTTTCTACCGTCTTGTGGACGTAGATGGGGCTGTGTGGAAGTGGGACGCATTTGTAAACGAGCCTGTCTGTCAGTCATGGTGAACAGCAGAGGCATGGCTGTGGTCACCCCAATAAAGCTGGGCCAGTCGCTTAACCTTCTTGCGTGCTGTGGCTTTCTGTTCCTTCCGGGCTGGGTGGCTGCGGCAGAGGTGCCCGCGCCTCGGCAGTTGCCAGGCGAGCAGGGCTGAGGTTTCAGCTGGGCGGGTTCTGCGCGTGGAGAAGGGCTGGTGGTCAGTTCAGCTTTGGTAAAGAGGAGGTGTGGGAAGTCTTCCCCTGCTGTCTTACTCCTCTCTGTGTTGCTGTAAGCAAACGCCAGAGGCTGAGCAGCACAAAGGTTTGTCTGTCTCGTGGTTCTGGCGGTCACAGAGTGCAGCACTGGCATCTGCTCAGCTCTGGACTGTGATGGCGTCATGGAAGCAGAGCACAACAGAGACATCGCGTGAGCTGGCACGAAGCTGGCCAGTGACTGGGGCCGTGCCAGGCCGGCTTATCTCCACCACCCTTCCTGAAAGGCCCACAGAGGAGGGGGAGGGCGGGGTATCCCTGACTGAGCACCTCCCTGTAGGCTCTGCCTCTCCAAGGATCCACACCTCGGCATCCCCACGCCAGCTGGGCTGCCGGCACAGGAGCCTTGGAGGACACAGGTAGCCAGGTCCTGGCCAGAACAGCAGCCACAGCAGAGCCAGGCACGGAGGCGGGTGACCGAGCAGCACCCACAGCTCTGCACCCCAGATGGGAGTCCTTCCCCCAGGGACTTGCATGTGGTACACGGACCCCTTGGTGTGGGAGTGGCTGAGTCAGTGCAGCCGCTCGCTCAGGGGTGCCGTGCACCTGAGCACAGCCCCTGCGCTTCGGGGCACCTAATGAGGGGCCACCTGGGGGAGAGTGGGCGCACAAGAGGGCTCAGTGTGGTGCACTGGCTCCTAAGGGACCTGTTCCTGAATTTCTCTCCAGAAAAAAGCCTCATTTTCTTCACACTCTAAAGCAAATCTCAGACTCGTTTCATCCGTGAATATTTTAGTGCTAGTCTATACAAACCAAGAACTAACCAAAAGCGATTTCATCATTACTTGTCAGAATTCTCAAGTTCTGATTCTCCAGTCATGTCTCTTTCTTTTGCAATTGCTTTTGGATGGGCGTCCAGCAAACCCTGTCGCTGGGAGGGCCAGTAGGTGACCGGGCCTGGGTGCTCCCCCAGTCTGTGGACAGAGGGTCCTCCCACCTCCACCTGAGACTTCCTCAGGACTGTGGTGGCTGCTTCTCCCTCTCCCTCTTCTCCCTCTTCCTCTCCCTCTGCTGTCTTGTCTCTTATCTCTCCTCTGTCTTTCTTCTCCTTTTTTCCTCTTCTCCCTCTCCCGC